>CM031242.1:945284293-945511793 GCA_018340775.1 Taxus wallichiana var. yunnanensis
ATAATTTGTTGAGAAGCTTTAAGGCTCTTTTTATTACTTTATATTATTGTGTATTTTTTAGAGGATTGAACTACGACTACTTGGTCATTCCTTTTGATATCCAATATTTCTTGTGGTTTACCTTTGTTTAGTGACTTAGAGCTTGTTTACCACAAAGGCCACTTGGTTGAATGTCATTCAGGATGTTACATGGTTTTTATCTCAAGTATTGTTTTGCGAGATGGTTCTATGGTTTTTTTATGTTCTCTCGTTGTATGGGGGTACACCTTAGGTGTATTTATTGTCATTATATGTGATTTAGATCATTCCTTTCGCTTTGGAGTGATGGAACATTTTGTACCTAGGACCTTGGAGTACCCATTTTCATTACTTGGATTTTTGTAGAGAGAGATATATTCATGTCATGCATGTTGGTAGATTTGACGGTGATTATGTTCCTTCTTGCACCCTAGTATGAGTTTTATTCATCGTAAGGATAAATGTGACACTCAATGTGAACTTATGGATTCTATCAAGGATATGTTAACTCTTTGGTAGTTATAGGTTTTGGAATCGACACATTTTCTTTGTGTTATTTAAGGATGATTGACATGTTGGACGGTAATCATCTTTGGTAAATATGGTTATACTTAAGTTATATTGAACTTTGTCCTAAAATAAGTATGTTTTTGATATCAAAGACCTGTAGATAGATATACACTTGTGTTAGATCTCTTATTTTGTTTCGCATATACTACACTATAATCCATTTAGTATCGTGTTAAATTTATATAAATATGGATGCCTTGGGCTCCTTTTCACCTTGTGCTTGGAGATTTTTAGTCTTATAGGTCTTAAATCTCGACCTTGGTTGTGTTTTTATTAGGTTTTTTCCTTCAAGGCTATAACTCTTGGCCGTAGTAGAGGATATGTTTAAGTAAATTAGTTGACGGATCTTCTATTATTTTTTTAATTCCCACATTTTTAGACATAAAATTTAAGAAAAAACTCAATAATTAATTAAGAAAATTATGATATTTTTTTGTTTAAAAGGGTTGTAACAAGATAACCATCAACTAGGTTTAAATATTTCTCACTTAATAAATTTAACATATTTGTAATTTTTTTGAAATTAAATTAGTAATTAAATATTTTCAATTTATATCAAGTTCATTCGGATTTCAAATCCTCTTCTAAGGTACCCATTAATTCTCATTTTAAAATGTTGACTAAATTAATCTCGTTAATTTACGTCATTTGAAATTTCCTTAAGTTATAAAGGGTCAATTTCTAATTTTAATAACCCTAATGTCCACTTCTATCATATAGTTATATAACTATATGTTTTAAATTCCAGTTAATTAACCCTTATAAATCATTATCTAAGTTACCCCTTTCACAATATTATTTAATGAACCCTTATAATTCCAATGTCATTTATATACTTAATAATCTAAGGCAAGGAGTCTCAACTTACCCTAAACCATTAAGTGGCCTCACTCACCTAATATCCTTACTTTAATTAAAACTACCCATTCCCTTAAAATGTCACAACTTGAAATGAGTAGGGTTAATCAACAACCCTTAGATAAATTTGTCTCAAAATAACACTAATTATCTTTACGAGGTATTCTTATTCTTTCCTTTACCCTAAACTCATTCATTTATTCAATTTTAATTCAAAGGTTGGAGGTATAGAAGCTAAGGAGGCAAGATGGAAACCATGGACAAACTTTATTTTAATTACAAGTTTTACAAATGGTAGGAGACTTCCTCAATTCCATTCCTTATTTAATTTTGTTTATTGATGACTTTTATATTAAAATTTAATCTATTTGTTTTATTGTAGAGATTCCACCATGAATCTGGTTTTGGGTATTTAGTTATTCACATTTCTTGAGTTCTTCATTTGGGAAATACCATTTTGCTTGATCTATAAGGACATACACTTATATACATGCATGTATATATGTATATACATGTATATATTCCCATAATTAAGGTGGATCTACATTCTATTTTGAAATATAATCATCTAAGTCACTGGTTTGATCTAAAAACATGTTTTTTCAAAAGAAAGATCCATGCATAGGTGACCGATGTCGGTCGCTCAACCTATCACATTGCCATTACGCCACCGATTTGGCTAGGGTTTTGGCTCCGATTATTGTAAATATGACCCATTTTTAACACCTACACAAAATTATATATTATATAATATATATTTTTGTATATGTTTTTACAAAAGTTCATGATTTATTAAAATCTTTGTTTTTGCATCTACTAAGTATAAATTTTAAGTAACTATGTAGAAAGGTTAATTTCATTCAATTTTTCATATTTCGAGATATCGATTCCAATTTTTTTTTATCGACATCGGTTAGTCAACCGGTGTTGGTCACTATGCAAAAATAATTTGTTTTAAAATGATATATATTAACATATATATGAACAATATATCCCTTTATATATATATATATATATATATATATATATATATATATATATATATATATATATATCAGCAGAGTTGTAATTTCATTGGTTTATAACAAAATATGCAAGTACTAAATGCCAACTTATTTCTTCATTTAAATGCACTAATGAGTAACTTTTCCATAAAGCAACAATGTAACAAGATTGAGATTTACTGAGAGTTGATTTTCAACCACAATACATTGAACTTATTTAAGAGAAGGAATTTAACAATTTTCTAAATTCAAGTTTATTTCCTTTTAAAAATAAAAATGACATCCATTCAAAGATGAAAAATTATACTTCCATATATCTTTCTAATACAAACACAACTATTTTACAAGATGAAAGCAAAATCAACTTGATTTTATTTAAAGATTTTAAGGAAATTCATTTGCAATAAATACAAATTTCAAAGGATTTCTTTCATCCATTTCAAAAACATAACTTGATAATAAAATTTATAAGAAACTTTCTTTAAAATACAAGAGTATACAAGCCTTCCACTCCAAGGTGGAAACAACATGGCAAAATTTACAAAATAACTATCTCCTTTTTTTTATCTTCCATAAAAAAATATTTCCAAGATAACAACTGGAGCTCCTCCATTTCTTTAAAATTCAATCACAACAACAAAGGGGAGTAGGTAACTCTCTCTAGACAACCTATATTCCAATAAGGAGAAGCCATCCTCCTCATTGGCCCCCTGACCCCAACAATGAATCATTACAAGGTATCAAACAACCATGACTACTTTTACAAGGCTTCAAACAACAATAATTCACAAAAAAATTCAACACAACAAGCACAATACAATAATAGCAAGAAACATACTAGTTTCCCAAGCACAAAGGCTCAATATCGAAGCCAAGGGAGAAAAGAAATATGGGGAATCATTTATGACTCCCAATGGGTTGAGTGTCCACCTTAAAATCCTCCAAATCATCATCCACAAAACCACAACAAACCAAACTCTTATCCCTCCCTCAATCTCTTATCTCTCCCTCAATCTCTTATCACTCCCTCAAATGAACATATCAAGATAAGTAAGAAATATTTCTTATTATCAAAAGGTGGGACACCCAACCCAAACTCCCTCCAAATGCATAATCAAAAATATTATCCCTCCCTCAATAGATCCCAATTTTATTTCTCCTACAAAACAATCAGGCCATATTATCCCCAAATCCAAAACAATACGACATTAATTCATTTTACAACCATTTACACAATAAAATTAAAATTAAAATGCAAGGGTAAATCCCCCTACCTTTCTATTGCAATAAATATCCAATCCATGAGCACAAGATCCAATATTTTCCAAGTCCAAAATAAACACAAAACAATCTCCCAAGATCTCAACAATAACTTTGAGAAAACTCCTCCAAAAAAATGCATGAGTGAAATAAAAACATGTAACTCCAAAACTTCAAAACAACATACATAAATAAAAAGAGAGGAGAGAGTGGTGATGTGGCTCCATGTAGGATTCCACATCACTTCTCCTCCACTCCACTTCACATGGTCAAACACCAAGCCCAAATCTCATAAATTGGTGGGTGAGAATATGACAAGTTCTCCTTCCACACACAAACCATTAACAATACTTCTAAGGACAAAATTAAAAGCTCATGTAAGAAAGTACAATAATTTAACCTTTTTACCTTCCAAATCACATAATGGGGTCTAATTTTGACCCCTTACCCCATAGGTATATTTTTTAATTGAATTTAAGAGGTGTGGAACAAGCGTAATTTGTCCCAAAATCCTCTAAAAAAGGCTCCAAAGAAAAAAATCAAGTTCGACAAGCAAGCTTGAGTAGAAAACATCACAACCAATAAAATCCCTTTCAAATCCATCATAAAACAAGTACAATCTACCAAAAATTAATGCCCCCTTTGTCACATCCCAAATTAATTTAATTAACATGATTCATCAACTTAAATAAGATCACATTACTTAAAAATGATAAAGTGAAACATATTACAATGATAAATCACATACTCCACAAAAAAATAAAATGAAAAAGGAAAACAACACATCTACTCATGGTCACATTTGAGGTCACCCCCTCGAAGGGGACCTCATAACACAATTATCAATAACATAATAACATACAAAGAAAACACAAGTTGCCAAGGTGACATTATTGGTAATACTCAATATTCTTTCATTGTTGGTCTCATATCCCCTTCTGTTTGCTATCATATAATTTTCTTTAAAATCAAAACAATACCTCTTCAGCCTCATGGCCATATCAATGACATAAAAAATTAAAATGCATATATACGTATCAATTTATATCATCAAATAAGACAGCTAATAATCATCAAAATCAAACAATTCCATCAATTGTTTACAATTTCAAAATATTTCAATTCTATAATTTCATCAACAATAATGAGATCAAAAGAATAGTTAATTTATCTAAAAAAATCTATACGTCAAAATCCAGTGTGTCAGTATATATAAATTTATAACTCTATATCATCATTAATACTGAAATATTAATCCATGCATATAATCCATTGTATGAGTCACAACATGTCAATAATATAAACATCCATATTGTCTATAAAATAGGATAATCAAAATATACTAATGTCCATGTCTCTAATCAATAGTAATCAAAAACATAGTATAATAAGTGTTGAAGAGAAGTGGGCATTACATCCCCTCCCCTTAGACTCGAATTCATCCTTGAAGTCATTGAAATAAGTGTGGGAACTAGGATCTCAACAAATTGGTGTCCTCCCATGTAGTTGATGTCTCGTCATAATAATCCCACCTTTGGATGCGCACTTACTCAAGCACTCGCTCTCGAAGTCCCACGGTCATACGCTCTATATTGCACATGGGATCAACCATCACTGTTCCTACTCTTGTACCTGTAATATGGTCTAATCCAATACATGAGATTGATCCAAATAATATCTTTGAAGAACTAAAACATTGAAGACATCATGGATGTGAGAAAAGATAGGTTGTAAGGCTAAGTCGTAAGCTACAAAACCGATCCGCTCCAATATCTAAAAAGGACCCACGAATCTCGCACTAGTTTAGAGACTTTTCCGTAATGGATGGGGCTCTTGTGAGGTCTGAATCTAAAAAAATATTCATGCCAACCTCAATACTATGGTTTTTCCTCCTCGAGATCTGTAAATATTTTATGTCCTGTCTCCGCACCTCATGTAGCTAAACTTGACAATTTTTAAACTTGTGTAAAAATGTGAAACTCGAAACTTCATCGTTACGATGAAAAGTCTTGGGTGAAGTATACCTAAGCTAAGGAATTTTTTATGTTATTTATTCTGCTGAATTAGTTACAATATTAAATGAAATCTACATTTATGTGTACTATCACAAAAAGACAGATCACATAGTCTCAGTAATTTCATGCCATCTTAAGTAAAAGAACACAAATCCTCAAAGGATAACTATTTTTTCTTGATGAAGATGAAAATTACAGAGTAGGTGAAGTGTTGAGTTTTGAAGCAGCAAAAATAAATACGAGATATCGAGAAAATCGGGGTTCATTCTTGAATGTTACAAGTTCTCATCAATTATGTTAATGAGTTGTTTATTTCATTATACAATCCATACGAGATAAGCTAGAATGCGGAAAGAAATATACAACTCATTTTACAAAATTCAATGTTTTATTCATAAGGAATTTTCAAATGTTTCCCACACAAGCCGTGGGATGTAACTGAAAAGTAAAGTACAACTACTGAAAAGAAAGGTACA
The DNA here is from genome assembly GCA_018340775.1 of Taxus wallichiana var. yunnanensis. Classification (NCBI taxonomy): domain Eukaryota; kingdom Viridiplantae; phylum Streptophyta; class Pinopsida; order Cupressales; family Taxaceae; genus Taxus; species Taxus wallichiana. The sequence continues at coordinate 945,290,495 of CM031242.1, forward strand.
CATGCATGAAAGAGAAAGCAAAGGAGTATGAGTGAACCCATCATTTCCTTGGGGTTTCTTTTCTTCATTTGAATCATATTCATCTCCATATTTTATTTCTTCTTCATCACCATTATAGAAGCCACTGTACCTGAAAAGAAAAGAATAAACTATCACCTATGAGCTCATCGATCAAATCATATTCCTACACTATCCTACTTCATGCATATGAATCTCTAATAATAGGATATGTATTTTACTTGAATAACAAACTGCATACATGCTTCATTCACTCAAATAGAATGAAAGAAAATAAAATAAAATAATAAAACTTGGACAAAGAGAGGCCAAAAATCCTAAGTATTTTCTAACTATTTTCCCGAGTGTGCAGGTACAGAGTTACTGTGCAAGGAAAAATAGACAAACATATGTGCATGTAATAAAAGGAAGAATGTAACTCAAAGTTTCAATAACTATTCTGAAATGGAAGAGTTTATAGTGTAGAAGAGAGACTAGCAATATAAGCACATGTTTCAGTTTGTAACAGAAGGAAGAAGTAGAATTTGAAAGCTGATGTTTGGTTAAGAAAGAAAAGGTTACTGCTGAAATAGAACAAAAGAAGTTTCTGGGAAAATTTTGATAGGGCTTCACCATGAAAAATGAACATTTATAAATTTCCATCATGCTGCTTTTAAGTACTACATGCTTTAGGTAATGATTTAAATCAAGTAAGTGATATAGAAAAAAGTAAAGCATGCCATGATCAAGATAAAAAGATATAATGTCTCATTTTTATCTAGCTTCAAACATGAAGTGTTATGTTCTATATTCTGGATCAGAAAATACAACTACTATACCTAGAAATGGATGGAAGAGAATTTGGAAAAAATTGCCAGGGCTTCACCATAAAAATTCAACATTTCAAATTTTCCAGCATACATAGAAAGTTGTAATAAAGATCAAACACAGTGTTTATGCAGAAAAGAAAGGGAACTATACTTTCAGTCATCAAACTGAAGGATTTTGGAGCATTCATTATAAGCCTAAACAGCTGAAGAGAGATGAAGTTTCAAGATGAATCTTACAAATACAACATTCTATAAGTATAGTCTTTAAATTAATCAAGTGCAACTACATGGCATGCTACAAGTAATAGCTTCAGAGATCAAATTGAATGCAAGATTTATAGTTACAAAATAGAAGTCATTCAGAATGAATACAGAGATGTTGCCATATCAAAGAAGTACAACTATTTATGCAAGGAAATTGATCAAGTACAGATGAATCATACAGTGCGTAGAAATAAGCTCAAGGTACAATTTGAAAGCACGAAGCACTAGAAATTAGGTTGCAGCAATAGAAATGATATATGCAATACAAATAACAATTCCAGGAAAGCATACTATGAAGCTTCATGATTTACAAAGTTGAACAAATGATAAGCATGCAAGTGTCTAATTGATCATTTTCAAGCTACAAGCTTTCATTATAACTAAAGCAAGTACTTCATGTTTTAATACACAAGTAAATGGAATATCAAAACATCAGCTAGGTGTGTCAAAATGTTGTACAGAAGCATCAAAGTGGCAGAAATAAAGTTTCTGAGCATCCTAAGAATTCTAGGTTGTAGAATCAATAAGAAAAGTAGGAATCAGAGTTTTCATAAGCCTTTTAAAATATACAGGATCTTAGCTCAAAGATTCTTGACAGAATGAAGAAATTTCACTACACATATCAGATATGATGATGATATTATCAAAGTCATAAGTTTCAAGTGGTGAATCCAAGAGAAAATTACAGCTTCAGTTCCAGTCAAAGAACCCATTAAGGGGTATAAAAATAAGAGTAAGAAACAGGGTCATCAAGTTCAGAACTAAAGAAACTAGACTCAGAAACAAGTTTCAACTTGAAATGGCCGAGGTTGAACCAAGGGGTCACATGAAATGTAAGAAAGAGATGAACGTCAAATACTCCAAAATAGAGGTCCTAAGGAAGAACCAAACTCTATACTCAGAAATAGAGACTCAAAAGATTCAAATAACAATTTCCACAAGGCTAAGCATGCATAACTAAAGCTCAAAGGCTCTCCACAAATGAACACCATGAGTAGTTCCAACACATTGGAGGATCCTGATAGCTCAAACGTCAGAACAAATCAATTCATGACAAAGGGATTCTTCTGACTGAGAAAGCAATTTGACAACATAGGTTACAGTTGGGAAATCAAAGAAATTGAGGCTTTAGAGTTCATTAATGATGGTTTCCTTTCTATGCAAACCAAAATTCTCAAACAGACAGGGCTAAATATGTAAATACCCACAAGGCAAAGTGCCAGATTTGGAACATTGATTCAATGGTAAAAGAGAAAGCTAAATATTGATCAAATAAGCAACAAATGATTATTTTACAGATCGAATAAATCTTCACAAACTCAAAATGGTGGCTTTTGGATCTTCACATACAGACACATATTTTGAACAAAATTTTGAACTCAAAATAGTGTGACCAAATCAAATCTTGCATCACTGGACAGAGTTGAAACTCAATGATTAAAATACTAGTCATTAATAATGAGATAAGAACTCATCGTAGATAATCAAATGGTCAAAAATTTTAAGCAACCGGATGATGAAGCAAGAGGTCCACATGCCCATGAGAAGTTTTGAACTCGGGAGTCAATCAGAGCAATAAATCATAAAACCCACAAATATTTCCAAGAGTTTAGTGATATATTTAAAGAAGAAAAGAAAATAGAAATATTAACGTCGAATAGAAAATTATCTCACCTATAACGACTATGGCGGTGAATAGACCAAAAAAATCCCAAAAAGGAGAAGAAACAAGCTTCAGAACTCACCATGGAGGCCATTCCAAAACCAAATCTATAGAGCTCGAGAGAAAGGAGACAAAGTTCCGAGAGTGGAAGTCAAATTATAGGAAAATCTTGAGAATGACCAAGGCACGACCACAAAAACTCAAGGAAGTCAAACTTATGATCTCCTCCACATAAGCTAAACACCCAGATCTTAAAATAACAGAGAAATACCAATGTTTGAGCTCTCATGGCCACACAGAAAGCCATTTTTGCAGAAGAGACCAAGCTCAAATGCACAGAATAATGGCGTCGAGGAAAAAAATTTCTAGGGCTTCGCCCATGAACCAAAAACCAAATGAAATGTGCTTGAGGGTCGAAGACACCCTTTACCATGCAAACTCAAGAGGTGAGTTTCAACCTAACTCAACCATGGTTAGAAATCAAGGACTCCAGATCGAAAGGACAGAGATCAAGGGCCAAAGATCAAGCTCGTGATCAAAGCAACTAACCATGGTCAATCTCCACCGACCACATTTAATGTCTAGTCAGAAACCCTAAATGTGAGTCCAAGGATCGACATAAAAAATAGAGGTACAAAGATCAAGGGCCCAAGATGATCAATGAATATCAAAGAAAACTCAATTTGAGTAACATATACCACATATCAAGTTACCAAGGGGGAGTCACCATTGAGAGGGGCCAGCCACGTCATCAGATTAAAAAAAAAAACATTTGCATTGACTTTCAAAGTCTAACCATAGTGCATACTCCAAATAATATAAAGGGGCTGACCAAATTATACCCAACGATCACCAAAATGTGAATTTATATATTATATATCATTTAGACATAGAAAGTCGACAAGAAAAACTATTGGTTGTGCATAATCAAAAGGTGGTCGAGCATTGTGTGGTGAATTTTACAAAGTGCCCATGTGTATCTAAAACCTTGACAAATATGCTAAGTCCACAAAGGTGGCCAAACCTGGTAAAGTAAAGGTGGTCCCCACGCCAAGGAGTTGAAGTGGAGTTGCAAGTGTTATCCATGTGATCACTAGAAAATAGAATGAGTGTCAACATCAGAGACAAAGGTGGTCCCAATCAGGATTGATATTTGGATGAATTATTTTGCAAAGTATTGCAATTAATGTAATTATTTTGCTCACAAACAGGGAGTTGTATTTTTGCATGCCTTCACAATAGGAAAAAATAGAGAAGAAGACAGAGTTGCATGTTCTTTGAGATAAACTTGCCTAGCAAGCAATCTTATTTTTAGCAAATTATTTCACCCTTCTTTTCTTAAAAATAGAACGGTCAACTTCAGTTTGACTATATTGTAATTAATTCTAATAATTCCTATTTGTAATTGCATTTGTATTTTTATTCCTTTATCTATTATTAAGTAAAGGATAAAAATAAGATGCATGGGCAAGTACAAGCCTTAATCTCTTTTTAGGAAGAGGGTGAATTTTATTTTGCAATATATTATGTGCCTTTGTAAAGCACAAAGAACTTCTTGAGGAATTTTGGATATAGGAGTACTGAAGTAATTGTTGCCATTTTTTCCTATTGAGTGTGAAGAAATTTTGTCTTACCAATTATTTGTAGTCTTGTGTATGTTTCTATTAGTCTTGTGAATGTAATTTCGATCAATCATCTTACCCTCCTCCAAAATTCAAGTATTTTCGCTTAATTTTTAAGCGCATGTTAACTTATCATTGTTGTTGTGATATTTTTCCCTCAGTATAACAAAGTGTTTGCCCTTAAATTCTATACAAAATTGTTGCCTCGTGCATAAAAATCCTTCACATATTAATTGTGCATATACTCAATTAAAGTCCTCTTACAAATTTTGTGTATCACCTTAGTTTTAATTAATTTACGGTCGTATTTTACTTTCAAACTCGAAGAAATTAGTTTAGAATACGCCAACAAGGAACCGACCTTGATACCGAAGACTCACCTAAAAATAGGTATACCCATGACACTGAGGTGTTTTCATTGTATCTAAGAAAAAGAGAGATCAATTATGCAAGCTTAGAAAACCTACAACTATCTCTCTACAGGTACACTTTCGAGAGATAATAGTTTTTGACACGCCCGGTGGCACCACGAATTAGATAACTATTTTTGGCATGGATGGAACCAAGAATCAAATCTACATGCAAATTACAAAATCTACATCAGATCTATAGTAGGTTTATAGCAATTACAAAGTCAGTTTTGGGAGTAAGCTACAACAATTTATTATAAAGATTTTAAGATCTTTTGGCGACTCCATTGAGCTTATATTAGACCAGTATTACAACATGTTCCATGCCTAAAGTGACTATAAGATCATCAGTAAGAGGAATTCCTCCTGATTTTGTTTCTTTACCCTTTAATTCTGCTAGAAGGAGAAGAGTTAGTAATACTTTACCTTATAATAGACCTGGTTTTGATAACCCTCCTCCTAATATACCTTCACCACGTATCAATTTCTCTTTAACATCCCAATTTTTTGAATGGCTATTCAACCACCAAGGAATTTTGTGACCTTTACTAATGGAAGTCCATTAGTAATCCCAAGATCTACCATGACATTCCTAATGCTGCCATGAAAAGTTTTCCATCATTGATGGGTGAAAATAGGTTACACTAATTTGAACATATAAAAGATGTTGCAGCCCTATGTGTAGTCCATAATATCACTCATGAAGACGTAGCTTTAAGACTTTTAGCTGCATCTTTTAAAGGGCAGGCCTTGCAATGGTATAGAAACCTAGAAATTGGAAGCATAAGAACTTGGGATGACTTAGGTGAAAAATTGCTGAAATAGTTCCCGAATAATTAAGATCATTTTTCTCTTATTGAACAGTTGTCTACCATTAAAATATCTCTCGATGAATTTACTTCTAGTTTCAATATCCATTTTTCTAGAACTTGGGAGAGAATTCTAGCAAGTTTCAAGCCTCAAGCTGATCATGCTTTCCTTTATTATCTTAGAGCATTAAATAGTGATATCTCAACTATGATTCAATCAATGGGGTGAGAGACACTCCCAGCAGCCTATGATATCACTATCCGAGCTGAAAATAGTCTTATTCAAGCTAGAAAATTGGCACCAAGACCTTCAATTCCCTTTTCAGAGATTTAGCACCTATTCCTCAACCTATTACAATCATAGAACCTATTATTGTAGCTCCATTAGATGATGTATTTAAAGCTTTACAAACTATGGGAAATAAATTAACTTTTATTGAGAACAAAATTGCATTACCTAACAAACCCTATCGGGCTCCTTATCAGCCCTATTAATAGAATCATCAGAATCAAAATTATAAGAAACCTTACCTAATAAGGAATTTTGACCCAAAGGCTCCTAGTTCATTTAACGCTTTAGTCCAAGTTAATATGGCTATAGAAGAATTGTTTTAACCTTGCAATCAACCTCATTCAAAAAACTTTCCCAAATGCTTTTTGGAATCTAAATCTTGTTGCATAACCTCAATACGAAACATTAGTCATGCCTTAAATGGAGGGTGGGTAGAAGGAGCTCATGTTTAGAAACCACCGAATAGAATTGAGTTAGTTTTAATGAGGAGGATTTCTTTGAGTCAACTACTACTGGGGCTCAAGGGAAAGTTTGTTGAAAGTCAAAAAGCAAAAAATAGGCCTATCCTACCTACTATCACTGATAAGACAACATCTACGAGCCCAAACTCAACCAATAACCCCATTGTTCCTCAAAAAAATAGCAAGTGTTCCAATTGATAGAGGGCATCAAAAATAGCTATCGCCTGATCTAAGAAGACTCTTTATACCTAAGATATCCAAGGCAATTTGAAGTGAAATCAATTTTCGCTAAGGCCTACTCTAAGACAAAGTTGAATCTATCTCTAAAACAATTGCTTCTTTTAACATTGTTGATGTAATGAAAAAGCATAATGTTAATATCTCAATGTGGGACGCTCTAAGTATTCTTGGACAACAAGATTTACTCTCTCATGAACTAGCTAAGCTACAAATTTCTTCAAATATAGTAGAAAAGGAAGTTCAGAAGGCAGACATGGTCCTTGGAATGTTTGAACAGGACCGAATTAAAGAAGTTAAGTGGATGGTTTAGAAAGTTTTGAATGCTCATGATATCAAGAAGCCACCACCATTTTATTTATCACTAATTATTGGAGAACATCTAGTTCATAATTACATGGTGGACAGTGGTGTAAGTAACATAGTTATGCTAAAAGTGATTGCGAAAAATTTGGTTTGTAGTATGAGCCTACAGAAAGGAGTGTCTTATAGCTTGATGGAACTGCAACTAATACGGTTGGTATAATCAAAAATTTAGAAGTGGCGTTACATGTTTGCCCAAATGTTTCTATTCTACAAGATGTTATTGTTGTAGACTTGCCTCCATACTTTGCTTTATGCTTATCTAGAGATTTCACAACAAAAATAGGAGGTTATCTCTCTTCAAATTCGTCGTTCTTATTTTTAACTACTTGTTATGGTACTAAAGTTAGTATCATTTCAGATCCATTGGCCATATTTCACATTGAGCCTCACTCTTCAAATGCAGTGGCTAATTATTCAGCCCTAGATCAATCGATTTTGAGGAGGTAGCTCATGTTTCAATGTCAGATGGTGTTTCTAACATGTTTATGGATGAAAAGATAGTGGAATAAAATTCTCATGATCCTTTTAAGGAAGTTTAAGAACACTTGTTTGGTGTGTATTGTATGCATGAAGAAAATACACCACTTCTCTTGTTGTCCAAAATAGAAGATTCAATAGAAGAGATTTGAAATCTTCATTTTGATGGAGCTAAGAACAAGAAAGGACATGGAGCAGGTCTAATTCTCACTTCCCTAGCAAATGAAATGTATTTCTCGGCGTTGAATCTCCAATTTTCATGTACTTATAACGTAGCTATTTGAATTCAAAGCTTTAATTCATGGCTTGCTTTGGGCTAGAAAGAAAGGTATCATTATGCTATAGATTTTTGGTGACTATGATTTGGTTATTAATCAAGTAAGAAATTTCAATGTTTGTAAGAATTCATTAATGAAGTCTTACAGCATACATAGAGTTTCAGACTTAATGGAATACTTCGATGCTATTAACGTTCAGTCTATTCTTCTAGCAAAATTTGAAAAACAAGCATCCATAAAAACTTGCAGCATTGCGCCTAGTTTTGAAGTGCTAGAACATATTGAAAATAGAAAAATCCAGCCTCATATAAAGTTAATTGTCAAGCCCTCAGCACCTAACAATGATTAAAATTGGCAAGTTTTTGAAAGTGATGATAAAATATACATGTTTTTGGTAAGAAGAAGCTAAGATTTCTATAGTTAATTAGGATAAATTATAGCACTTATATTGTGACCAAATTGTTCAATTGAAGACAAATAAACTGCGTCGAGGTTTGGTCACATTGGAAGACATCTTCAACAGTGACGATCAGTTAAGAAAGGTCAATACTAAAATGTCAACTCATATTGACAATTACAAAGAGATCTCAGTTGATGAAGGGAAAAAGCTATTTCTTTGAAAGGTATGTTCCTTAATTGAAAAGTATTCATTTATTAATCTTTGCAAGGATTTTAAGGATGTTTTTTCTTGGAAATACAAAGACTTAAGAGGATTTGATCCTAGTTTAGCACAACATATAATTGAGTTACAACCAAATTCTAAACCTGTTAGGTAAAAATAGAGGCACTGTAAATCCTAAAATAGAGCCTCGGATGAGGAAAGAATTATCTAAGTTAGTTGAATCTGGTATTATATTTCTAGTTAAGCATTCAAGTTAGGTATCCAATCTTGTTCTGTTAGGAATAAGAACGGTGAGATCGAGAATATGTGTAGATTTTAGATATCTTAGTAAGGCTTCATTAAAAGATCATTACCCACTCCCAAATATGGATCAGATTCTAAGAACAGTCTCAGTTCGATAGACTATCTCTTTTTTAGACAGGTTATAGTGAATATAATCAGATTTTAGTCCCGGGAAGAATATAGATAGAAAACAACTTTTACCACTAAGTTGGTGCAACGTTCCAATGTATGTAGGGGAGGACATGGATTTTTGCAGCTTGTTAAATAAATACATCCTTTTTGTTTAGATGATGTTACTATATTTTCAAAAGATTCTGAAGAACATCTAATGAATTTAAGGTAGAATTTTTAGTTACGCAGACAATTTGGAATATCTTTAAATCCTTTGAAGTCTATCTTTTAAGTACATCAAGGCAAGCTACTTGTCCATATTGTTTCTAAAGGGTTTAACAATTAATCCTTTCGAGATTGAAGCTATATCAAAGCTATCATTTCCCCATCATAAGAAGGCATTATAGATTATTCTTAGAAAAATCAACTTTGTTAGAAGATTTGTTCCAGATTTTTGGTATTGGTTAAACCACTCAATGCCAGCTATGCTAAAGAAAGAGAAAACTTTCTCTTGGACCACTAAAAGAAGAGAAGGTTTTGAAGCAATCAAAACAGCCATATCTTAGGCTCCCACTCTTGTAAATCCCAATTTTGATAAATATTTTACAATGTATGAACTTGCAAGAGATGAAACAATCTCAGCCATATTAACTCAGGTCAATGATGAAAATATTGAGCAAAGATATTGCTTTCTTTAGACATATTTTTCATGACTATGAAACAAGGTACACATTCCTTGAAAATTAGGTACTTTCAGTAGTCAGAGGACTAAATAATTTCAAATATATTCTTTCGAACAATAAAATCCATGTTCTTGTTTCTCATCCAAGTGTGAAAGCATTCTTACTAAATAAGGAATTGAATGAGAAAAGAGCAAATTGGATAACGAAGGTCATGGAGTATGATGTTGATATTTGGGTAGCTAAGATGTTTCAAGGAAAAGGTCCGTGTGAACATTTAATTGCTCATATGGAAAAAAAAAAATTATAGAACCAGATGATTCAAAACAACATGTTGAAATTCTGTATCAGCAATCTAAAATTATGGTTCAACCAGGAAACTCAAAGAACTCGAGTCGATTCAAGAGTTTCAGGAATAAAAATGGATGATTGATTTAGTTAATTATCTACAACCTGGCACCTATCCAGAAGGTATGGACAAGAATAAATGAAGGTATTTCAGATTACAAGTTGTACCTTACATCTTCATTGATAACGTGTTGTTCAAAAAAGATATAAATGGAATCTTGTGCGTGTGTTGATTATGATAAAATTCAGAAAATATTGTCAAAATTCCATGAAGGACCCATAGGATGTCACTTCACAACACGTACCAAAACCTTAATTAAATTATGAAAGCTGGTTACATCTTGGCCTATCATATTCAAGGATGGTTTTGAATGGATAAGAAAGTGTAAATAAGTGCTTTCTTTGTTAGAAAGGAATGTCTAGCTTCACTACCCTTGTAGCCTATTTCATGCCATCTTCGGAAAAAGAACACAAAGCCCTGAAGGATAGTTTTGTTGTCTTGATGAAGACAAAAATTACAGAGTAGGTGAAGTGCTAAGTTTTGAAGCAGCAAACATAAATACAAATATAAAAAAATCAGGGTTCATTAATGAATGTTACAAGTTCTCATCAATATTCTTTCCTTCATGATTAAGAAATTCAATTATGTTACTAAGTTGTTTAGTTCATTATACAATCCATATAGAGAAGATAGAATGTAGAAAGAAATATACAACTCATTTTACAAAATTCAATGTTTTATTCATAAGGAATTTTCAAATGTTTCCCACACAAACCATGGGATGTAACTGAAAAGTAAAGTACAACTACTGAAAAGAAAGGTACACATGCATGAAAGAGAAAGAAAAGGAGTATGAGTGAACCCATCATTTCCTTGGGGTTTCTTTTCTTCATTTGAATCATCTTCATCTCCATCTTTTTTCTTCTTCATCTCCATTGTAAAAGCCACTGTACCTGAAAAGAAAAGAATAAACTATCAGCTATGAGCTCAGGGATCAAATCATATTCCTACACTATCCTACTTCGTGCATATGAATCTCTAATAATAGGAGATGTAGTTTACTTGAATAAAAAACTGCATACATGCTTCATTCACTCAGATAGAATGAAAGAAGAGAAAAGAAAATAAGAAAACATGGACATAAGAGAGGCCAAAAATCCTAAGTATTTTCTAACTATTTTCTTGAGTGTGTAGGTACTAGGTTGCAGCCAAGGAAAAATAGACAAACATAAGTGCATGCAAGAAAAGGAAGAATGTAACTCAAAGTTTCAATAACTGTTTTGAAATGGAAGAAGTTACAGTGTAGAAGAGAGACTAGCAATAGAAGCACATGTTTTAGTTTGCAACAGAAGGAAGAAGTAGAATTTGAAAGTTGATGTTTGGTTAAGGAAGAAAGGGTTACTGCTGAAATAGAACAAAAGAAGTTTCTAGGAAAATTTTGACAGGGATTTGCCATGAAAAATGGACATTTACAACTTTCCATCATGTTGCTTTTAACTACTACATGCTTAAAGGAATGATTTAAATCAAGTAAGTGATACAGAAAAATAGTAAAGCATGTCATGATCAAGATAAATAGCTATGATGTCTCATTTTTATCTAGATTCAAACATGAAGTGTTATGTTCTATATTCTGAATTAGAAAATACAACTACTATAGCTGGAAATGGATGGAAGAGAGAATTCTGGAAAAAAATTGTGGGCTTCACCATAAAAAGTCAACATTTCAAATTTTCCAGCATACATAGAAAGTTGTAATAAAGATCAAACACAGTGTTTATGTAGAAAAGAAAGGGAACTATACTTTTAGTCATCAAACTGAAGGATTTTGGAGCATTCATTATAATCCTAAACAACTGAAGAGAGATGAAGTTTCAAGATGAATCTTACAAATACAACATTCTATAAGTACAATCTTTAAATTAATCAAGTGCCAACTACACAGAATACTACAAGTAATAGCTTCAGAGATCAAATTGAATGCAGGATTTATAATTACAAAAATAGAAGTCATTCATAATGAATACAGAGATGCTTCCATATCAAATAAGTACAACTATTTATGCAAGGAAATTGATCAAGTACAGATGAATCATACAATGCATAGCAATAAGCTCAAGGTATAGTTTGAAAGCATGAAGCACTAGAAATCAGGTTGCAGTAATAGAAATGATATATGCAATACAAATAACAATTCCAAGAAAGCATACTATGAAGCTTCATGATTTATAGTTGAAAAAATGATAAGCATGCAAGTTTCTAATTGATCATTTTCAAGCTACAGGATTTCATTATAACTAAAGCAAGTACTTCATGTTTTTATACACAAGTAAATGGAATATCAAAACATCAACTAGGTGTGTCAAAATGTTGTACAGAAGCATCAAAGTGGCAGAAATAAAGTGTCTAAGCATCCTAAGAATTCTAGGTTGTAGAATCAATAAGAAAAGCATGAATTAGAGTTTCATAAGGCTTTTAAAGTATACAGTTCTTAGCTCAAAGATTCTTGACATAATGAATAAATTTCACCACACATATCAGATATGATGATGATATTATCAAATTCATAAGTTTCAAGTGGCGAATCCAAGACAAAATTACAACTTTAGGTTCCAGTCGGAGAACCCATTAAGGGGTATCAAAATCAGAGTAAGAAACAGGGTCATCAAGTTCAAAACTAAAGAAACCAGACTCAGAAAAAAATTCAACTTGAAATGGCCGCGGTTGAACCAAGGGGTCACATGAAACGTAAGAAAGAGATGAACATCAAATACTCCAGAACAGAGGTCTTAAGGAAGAACTGAAATCTATACTTAGAATAGATACTCAAAAGATTCAAATAACAATTTATAAGAGGTTAAACATGCATAACTAAAGCTCGATGGCTCTCCAAAAATGAACACCATGAGTAGTTCCAGGACATTGGAGGATCCTGATAGCTCAAATGTCAGAACAAATCAATTCACGAAAAGGGAATCTTCTGACTCATAAATTAATTCAACAACACATGTTATAGTTGGGAAATCAAAGAAACCGAGGCTTCAGAGTTCATTAATGATGGTTTCCCTTTCTATGCAAACAAAAATTCTCAAACAGACAGGGCTAAATATGTAAATACCCACAAGGAAAAGTGCTAGATCTTGAACATTGATTCAATGGTAAAAGAGCAAGCTAAATATTGATCAAATAAGAAACAGATGATTATTTTATAGAGCATAATAAAGCTTCACAAACTAAAAATGGTGGCTTTTGGATCTTCACATATGGACACAAATTTTGAAGAAAAGTTTGAACTCAAAACAGTGCAACCAAAATCAATCAAATCTTGCATCATTGGACAGAGCCGAAACTTGATGATTAAAATAGTGGTCATTAATAACAGATAAGAACTCACCATAGATAATCGAATGGTCAAATTTTTTGAGAAACTGGATGATGAAGTGAGAGGTCCACATGCCCACGAGAATTTTTGAACTTGGGAGTCAATCAGGAGCAATAAATCACATAACCCACAAATATTTCCAAGAGTTCAGTGATATATTTAAAGAAGAAAAGAAAACAGAAATGTACATGTCCAAGAGAAAATTATCTCACCTATAATGACTATGGCGGCCAATAGACCAAAAAGATCCCAAAAAGAGAAGAATTGATCTTTAGAAATCACCATGGAGGCCATTGCAAAAACCAAATCTATAGAGCTCGAGAGAAAGGAGACAACGTTCGAAAGCAAGAAGTCAAATTATAGGAAAAGCTTGAGAATGACCAAGGCATGACCACGAAAACTCAAGGAAGTCAAACTTATGATTCCCTCCACAAAATATGAGCACCCAGATCTTAAAACAACAGAGAAATACCAACGTTTGAGCTCTCATGGCCACATAGAAATCCATTTTTACATAAGAGACTGTCATCACCAATCCGGCACTATGATAATTATTCACCGGGAACTCCTCATGCTATGATTATTTACTAATGCACAGCCTTTAGTTTGGTGGATGTAATCTGGAAACAAAACAACAACATAACACAAGAATACCATCGACTATGATAAGACGGAATGATGACAAATCTGAAATATCAAAGTAAATTATAATATTAACATGAAATTGTTACAATCTCACCCATGAGGTACTTCAAGTGTTATTGACTTCACTTGCCTTTCACCAAGACTATGGGAGAAACTTTACAATTACACCTCTTAATGGCTTCTTCAACACACCTTTAAACTGATGGCTTCCTTCGCACACTTCCTACAATATTTCTCACTACTTCCTTCTATGCTAAATGAGGGGGGTGGCCTCTCTATTTATAGAACTTCCAGCTTATCCATCCTATCTCTAAGATAGGATAAGAAATCCACTCGACGAATCATATTCCATACCTTAACTCTTATCTCGTACATGTAAGCTTATCTTTTAAGATAAGATAAACCTTATCATTTTACATGGGTTCCACATTTTTAGACTTTTTACAAATAACATACACAAAATATTTATGACCTCACTCCTTGTCCTTATTACTAATATAATATTTCTAATTCCTAATCATGTAGACCCTACTTCTCTAATTACCCAAACTTTGACATTTTAACATTCGGACCACTTACGACAAATATTTACTTCTTACAACATTCCTATTGTACTTTGGATCATTACGTACTCCACATTATTTGCGAAGCGGCGCCGTTATCTTCTATCGACGCTACTACTAATTATACTTAACAACATCCTATTCCTAATACATACATTAATGAAATAGAAATTACAGAGGAAAATTTTAGTGTCGACATCTTCCCCTTCCTAGCTTCTACTCCGTCCTGGGAGTAGACTATTCAGTGCTTGGAAAATCTTCAACTTGTCGTGGTTGACCCATTTTGTAATGGGAGTGCCATCCAATTCCTCCAATCAGACGTACCATTTTCATGCACACAACTGCTATTTTGTAGGGCCCCATCCATTTTGGAAGAAATTTTCTCTCTTCTTTTTTTGTATACGGAATCATATACTAGAACCAAGTCATTCACATGAAATGGAGACCACATGATCTTTTGATCAAAGTATTCCTTCTGCTTCATTTTCTTCTTATAGCTCTTGTATCCTTAGCTATTTCCCTCATTTCCTCTAACAAATGAAGATGTACCAACCTTTCTTTTACTGAATCACTTTCATTCATTCTTTCATTTTTCATTACTCTGACCATGGGAATATCAAACTCAATAGGAAGAACTGGATCAATGCCATAAGCCAGCTGAAATGGGAGTATCTTGTTGCTGACTTTGATGTTGCCCTATATGCCCACAATGCTTTGCATGAATCCTTTTATCCCATTTATGTACCTACAAGGCTGCATCTTTTGCTAGAATTTGACATAACACAAAATTTGTTCATTCCACCTGTCCATTTGTGCTTGGCTTGTATGTTGTTGCCTTCCGTGCTTAATAGAAAACTTATTGACTAGGGATTCTACCACCTCATTAATGAAGTGGCTTTCTTGATCTGCATACAATTTCTAATGGACAACCAAATCGTGTGATGACAATGCGTTCATATATGAACCTTGCCACTTCATCCATGGAAGTTGTTTTCAATTCCCCACTTGGTTAAATAATATTTGGCAACTAAAATATACTTATTTTGGCATGAGGTAGTTGGAAGTGGACCTACAATGTCTACTCCCCACTTTTCAAAGGGACCAAGTGGAAGAATAGGGCATAATGGAGTGATGAAGTCTTACGGTTACCATGTGTTTGACAAATATCACATGTCTTACAATAATTATAACAATATTTAAAAAGAGTGGGCGGTGATAACTCTGCATCCAAGATCCTTCTTCCCGTAAGTTGTCCAGAGAAGTGCCCTCTACATGTACCATTGTGGAATTCTTCTAGCAGTTCCTTCCCTTGATCACGTCCAATCGCCTCAGATCGTCCATCGGTCCTTTTCGAAATAATACTCCATGCGAGAATAGAATATGGATGACTGGCTTGAGTAATCTTTCTCTTATTCTTTGCATTGGCACCATCGAAAACTTGAATTCATTCAGATAATTCCAAATATCTATGTATTCACTAGGGATTGTGTCAAGGATAACAATGCTTTGCATCGGGGAAATCATCATCATCACAAGATGATCCTAAACCATCATAGGCTCAAGAGAGTGCATCTGCATTGACATGCTTCTTTCCTGGCCTATCTATAATATCAAATTCAAATTCTTGTAGCAAAATTATCCATCTTGCTATCCTCCCTGATGGGTTAGGCTTATTTACAATATATTTTAGAGCCTGATGATCTGTTACAACTAGAAATTTTTACCCTAGCAAGTAATTTCTAAACTTATTTATAGCAAAAATGATAGCCAGAGCCTCTTTTTCAGTTATAGTATAATTTACCTCAGCACTGCTCATTTGTCTGCTCCCAAAGTAAATTGGATGTTCATTCCCATTTTCATCCTTTTGGCTCAAAGTACTTCCTAGTGTTGTATCTGAGGCATCAGTGTATACAATGAATGGCTTGCTCCAATCTGGATTCTTCAAAACGGTGAAGACACCGGGGCTTCCTTGATTGTCCAAAAGCTTCATGCGCCTTATTTCCTGGTTCATAAGTAACATCCTTCTTCAAGAACTGGGTTAGTGGCTATGCAATCTTTGAGAAATTCTTGATGAACCTTCTATAGTAACCCACATGGCCTAAAAATGATCTCAACTTACTTCTATTAATAGGAAATGGTAAATCTTTGATTTTTGAAACTTTATCAGGATCAGTACCAATACCATCTCTGGATACAACATGCCCTAACAAAACGCCTTTAGAACATCCAAAGACACACTTTGTAGGGTTTAGTGAGGCTTGTGCTTCATCTAACCTTTGAAATGTTGTCTCCATTTGGTGCAAGTGGTCCAACTTGCTCCCATAGATGCAAAAATCATCCAGAAATACTCTGATGAAGGTCCCAATGTAGGGTTCGAACACCCTATTCATCAAACGCTTGGAATGTTGTTGGAGCATTACACAACCCAAAAGGCATAACTCTATAAGAAAACGTTCCCCAAGGAGTGGTGAATGTGGTCTTCAGCTGATCTTTCTCTGCTATACGAACTTGGTTGTAGCCACTATATCCATCAGCAAAACTATAGCACTCCTGGCCAGCTACTTCGTCCAAGATCTGATCTGAAAATGGAAGAGGGTAATGATCCTTCTTTGTTGCCTTATTGAGCTTCCTATAATCAACACAAATGCATAAATTCCCATTCTTTTTATTGAGATCGAATGGGAGAAACCCATTTGAATTCTCACAAAGAAATATGAATCCTACATCAAACAACTTATCTATTTCTTATTTTAGAGTCTTGGAAAAATTAGGATTCATTCTATATGGCATTTGCTTTATGGGCTTAGCACCATCTACCAGCTCAATAGAATGTTCTACCCAACTTACTTGATGGATTTCCTTGTAATCAAAAGCAAATAGGTGTATGTACCTTGAAAGAGTGGAGGTAGGATTCCTTCTCACTCTCCATCACAGCATCACCAATCTTTATTTGTTGGAGACGATCATCAACTTCTTCTTCAGATAATTTTATGGGGTCATGAGTTGGTGTGACTGGAAGGATATTCATGACTGAAACATCCACCTCACTTTCTTCATCTTCAGTGTCCACTTCAATGTACCTAGAGTAATTAGAGGATGTCCAATCATCGGTTTCATTACTTGAATCGATAGGTTCTGCCTTATGATGTCGAGGATCACGTTTATCTTCACCCTCTCTCTACCATGTCCAAGTGTCATGAAACCTTCATTCCAGTAGTTTCTTGCATGAACTCTCCTTAGCCATGGTCTTCCCAACAACATTGGGTACGCAACAGTACCATTTTTCATCACCTGAAAGTCTACCACACATACAACACCCATAACAGATATTGCCACATTTGAAACTACACCTTCTGGTTTAGTTTTTCCTTTATTTAATGACCTTAACATAAGTGTTGAAGGGCGATCAATTTTTAAACCCAACATATTCATTACAGACTCGGTCATTACATTAACTGCAGCACCTCCATCAACTAAGACATCATGAATTGAAATACCATTACATAATACCTCAGCTTGTGGAGCATAGGGATCCACCTCTGCCTAAAAGCAGGGGACCTCAACCTCCTTTCTTCGTCAAGCGTTGAGTCCACTTCGCAACTCCCGCCTCTTCTCAGAAGACATAGCCAAGAGTTGACCATATGTAATATTTGCAGGCCTTTTGGACAGATCTTCCAGGATGGAGTATGGTCCTTGCCCTTGTGAAATCAGAAAATCCCGCACACCCACCTTTATTCTCCTATGTTTCTTACTAGTTTCTCCTTTCATCTTCTTAGGCTCATTTCCATCTTGATTATCTTTTTTTTCTTTCTTTCTTTTTGTTACAAACACATCTACTTCATTATTTCTTCTCTTATCTACTACATCAAAAGAATTCACAGGTGCTTTTCCTTTATCATTATCTCCTTTACCAGATGTAGAAGCTCTATATGGACAATTATACTTATAATGACCCTTTTTATAACAACCATAACATACAACTTCAGAAATATTTCTTTTTGGACCTCTATCTCCTCCCTGAGAACTAAATTATTTTCCTTGAAGAAGATTAATAGTTAACTGACCCATCTTTTTGAGCAGATCTTCATACTCAATAGATGTACTAGGAGAAATATTTGTGCTCACCGGGAGTGGTTGTGGATTCTGGACCAAAGGTGCTGGTGTAGGCTCTACTTTAGCAACAATTTCTTTGGGCTCCTCTTCCATGCTTTCTTCTTGCCTTCTTGTAATCTCCTTTGCTTGTTCAATGGTAGTCGGGCGGTCATACTTCACTCGTTGTCTAATCTCTGGCTTCATCCCAAGAATGAAGTGCTTACATAGGAGATTATCCACGCCATTCATCAACCCATCCGCTAATCCTTCCTTCCGGATCTGGGCATCGAGCTTCCTCCTTAGCTCTAGAACACGAGCATGATAATCCCTTATCTTCTCCTTCTCTCCTTGGGATAGCTTTGTGATCTCAATCATGAGATCTGCATATTTTTATTGTTCACCAAATTCTTCAAGAAAACTTTCAGTTAATAAATCCCATGAATTTTTCACATTATCACCTAGTGTTTCAAACCACCTAAGTGCTGAACCATCCAAAAAGGTAGGAAAAAATTCAGTCCATTGTTCCCTTCTTATGAGGCCATTACAAATACAAGATTGTTTAAACTCTTGAATGAAATAAGAAGCATCTTCATTAGATTGAGCTGAAAAAATAGGAATCTTTCCCATTTTCAAAAGTAACCACCGTGAAATACCAACCCACAAGTACAATCAACAAGACTTATGTGCACAAATAATTGGAATCACTATACTAGAAAGTGACTTTACACCTTTCTACGGTAAAATAGAAATGACCACGGTAAACTATGGTAAAACTTGACTTACTGCGGTAAAAACTGACTTTACTATGGTAAACACTATTCATGGTAAAAAGTGAAGTTACTGCATGGTAAATACTATTCACGGTAAAAAGTGACTTTACTGTGGTAAATACTATTCCCAGCAAAAATGACTTTACCATGGTAACTACATTATGACTTTACCATAAAAACAAGGTTACCCTCAATTGATTTTTGACTAAGTGGGAATATCTCTCCAGAAAATCCACCAACGAGGAATGGTCCCGACAATGGAACCAAAATGTCATCACCAATCCGACACTATAATAATTCTTCACCGAGAACTCCTCGTACTATGATTATTTACTAATGCACAACCTTTAGTTTGGTGGATGTAATCTGGAAATAAAACAACAACATAACACAAGAATACCATCGACTATGATAAGATGGAATGATGACAAATCTGAAATATCAAAGTAAATTATAATATTAACATGAAATTGTTACAATCTCACCCATGAGGTACTTCAAGTGTTATTGACTTCACTTGCCTTTCACCAAAACTATGGGAGAAACTTTACAATTACACCTCTTAATGGCTTCTTCAAGACACCTTTAAACTGATGGCTTCCTTCGCACACTTCCTATAGTATTTCTCACTACTTCCTTCTATGCTAAATGAGGGGGTGGCCTCTCTATTTATAGAACTTCCAGGCTTATCCATCCTATCTCTAAGATAGGATAAGAAATCCACTCGATGAATCATATTCCATACCTTAACTCTTATCTCGTACATGTAAGCTTATCTTTTAAGATAAGATAAACCTTACCATTTTACATGGGTTCCACATTTTTAGACTTTTTACAAATAACATACACAAAATATTTATGACCTCACTCATTGTCCTTATTACTAATATAATATTTCTAATTCGTAATCATGTAGACCCTACTTCTCTAATTACCCAAACTTTGACATTTTAACATTACCGGACCACTTACGACAAATATTTACTTCTTACAACATTCCTATTGTACTTTGACTATTACCATACTCCACATTATTATTATGGCGCCGTTATCTTCTATCGACGCTACTACTAATTATACTTAACAACATCCTATTCCTAATACATACATTAATGAAATAGAAATTACAGAGGAAAATTTTAGTGTCGACAAGACCAAGCTCAAATGCAGAGAATAATGGCGTCGAGAAAACAATTTGTAAGGGCTTCGCCCATGAACCAAAAAATGAATGAAATGTGCTTGAGGGTCGAAGACACCCTCTACCATGCAAACTCAAGAGGTGAGCTTCAACCTAACTCAACCACGGTTAAAAATCAAGGAATCTAGATAGAAAGGACAAAGATCAAGGGCCAAAGATCAAGCTTCATGATCAAAGCAACTAACCACGGTCAATCTCCATCGACCAAATTTAATGTCCAATCAGAAACCCTAACCGTGAGTCTAAGGATCGACGACATAAAAAATAGAGGTACAGAGATCAAGGGCTCAAGATGATCAACGAATATCAAAGAAAACTCAATTTGAGTTACATATACCACCGACCAAGTTACCAAGGGGTGAGTCACCATGGAGAGGGGCCAGCCACATCATCAGATTAAAACAAAATCATTTGCAATGAATTTCAAAGTCTAACCATAGTGCATGCTCCAAATAATATAAAGGGGCTGACCAAATTATACCCAATGATCACCGAAAAGGTGAATTTCTAAATTATATATCATTTAGACATACAAAGCCAACAAGAAAAACTATTGGTCGTGCATAATCAAAAGGTGGTTGAGCATGGTGTGGTGACTTTTACAAAGTGCCCATGTGTATCTAAAACCTTGAAAAATATGCTATGTCCACAAAGGTGGCCAAACCTAGTAAAGTAAAGGTGATCCCCACACCAAGGAGTTGAAGTGGAGTTGCAAGTGTTATCCATGTGATCACTAGAAAATAGAATGAGTGTCAACATCAGAGACAAAGGTGGTCCCAATCAGATTGATATTTGGATGAATTATTTTACAAAGTATTACAATTAATGTAATTATTTTGCTCACAAACAAGGAGTTGTATTTTTGCATGCCTTCACAACAGGACAAAATAGAGAAGAAGACAGAGTTGCATGTTCATGGAGAGAAACTTGCCTAGCAAGCAATCTTATTTTTAGCAAATTATTTCACCCTTCTTTTCTTAAAAATAGAATAGTCAACTTCAGTTTGACTATATTGTAATTAAGTCTAATAATGTCTATTTGTAATTTCATGCTCTATTTTTATTCCTTTACCTATTATTAAGTAAAGGATAAAAATAAGATGCATGGGCGAGTACAAGCCTTAGTCTATTTTTAGGAAGAGGGTGAATTTTATTTTTGCTATATATTGTGTGCCTTTACAAAGCACAAAGAACTTCTAGAGGACTTTTGGATATGGGAGTACTGAAGTAATTTTTGCTAGTTTTCCTTCGAGTGTGAAGAATTTTTCCTTACCAATTATTTGTAGTCTTGTGTATATTTCTATTAGTCTTGTGAATGCAAATTCCTTGATCAATCATCTTACCCTGCTGCAAAATTTAGTATTTTTGCTTAATTTTAATGTGCATGTTAACTTATCAGTGTTGTTGTGATATTTTTCCCTTAGTATAACAAAGTGTTTTCCCTTAAATTCTGTAGAAAATTATTTCTTCATGCATAAAAATCCTTGCCATATTAATCATGCATATACTAAGTCAAATTCCTAATATAAATTTTTGTATATCACCTAAGTTTTAATTACTTTACAATCATCTTTTACTTTCAAACTCCTAAAAATCAGTTTAGGATACACCAACAAGGAACCAACCTTGATACTTGAGACTCACGTCAAAATAGATATACCCACAGACCTAAGGTGTTTCTATTGTATCTACAAAAGAGAGAACAATTATACAAGCTTAGAAAACCTATAGCCATCTCTCTACAGGGTACACTTTTGAGAGATACCAATTTTTGGCACACTCGATTGGACCAAAAATTAGATAATGATTTTGCACACCCAAAGTGGGACCATGAATCAGATCTGCATGCAAATTACAAAATCTATAGCAGATGTACAACAGATTTACAAAGCAATTACAAAGTCACTTTTGAGAGAAAGATGCAGCAATTTATTCTAAAGATTTTAAGATCTTTTTGTGACTCGTTGAGCTGATATAGACAAGTATTGTAGTATGTTCCATTCCTAAACCGACTACAAGATCATCGGTAAGAGGAATTCCTCTTGAGCTTGTTTCTTTACCCTTGAATTTCGCTAGAAGGATAAGAGTTGGTTATACTTTACCTTACAATATACCTAGTTTTGATAACCATCCTCATAATATTCCTTCACCACGTATCTATTTCTCTATTAACATCCAAATTTTTCAAATGGCTATTCAACCACTAAGGAATTTTCTGACCTTTACTAATGGCAGTCCATTAGTAATCCCAGTTTACCATGATATTCCTAATGCTACCATGAAAATTTTTCCATCATTCATGGGTGAAAATCAGGTTACACCAGCTGAACATATAAGAGATGTTGCAGCCCTATCTGCATCCATAATATCACTCATGAAGAAATAGGTTTAAGACTTTTAGCTTCATCTTTTAAAGGGAAGCCCTTGCAATGGTAAAGAAACCTAGAAATTTGAAGAATAAGAACTTGGGATGACTTAGGTGAAAAATTGTTGAAACAGTTCCAGAATAATTTAGATCATTTGTCTCTTATTAAACAATTATCTACCATTAAAAGAGCTCCCAATGAATTTATGTCTAGTTTCAATATCGGTTTTACCAGAACTTGGGAGAGAATTCTAGCAAGTGTCAAGCCTCAAGCTGATCAAACTTTCCTTTATTATCTTAGAGCATTAAATAGTGATATCTCAACTATGATTCAATTAATGGGGGAGAGACACTCCCAATAGCCTATTATATCACTATCCGAGTTGAAAATAGTATTATTCAAGCTAGAAAATTGGCACCAAGACCTTCAATGCCCTTTTCGATAGATTTAGCACCTATTCCTCAGCCTATTACAATCATATAACCTATTATTGTAGCTCCATCAGATGATGTATTTAAAGCTTTGCAAACTATGGGAAATAAATTGACTTCAATTGAGAACAAAATTACTTTACTTAGTAGACCCTAATAGGCTCCTTATCCTCCCTATCAACAAAATCAACAAAACATGCAACCTTATCAATAGAATCAAAATTACAAGAAGCCTTACCAGTAAAGGAAGTTTGACCCAAAGGCTCCTAGTTCATCTAACTCTTTAGTCCTAGTTAATATGGCTACAAAAGAATTGTTTCAACCTTGCAATCAACCTCATTTAGCAACAACTTGCCCAAATACTTTTACGAATCTAAATCTTGTTGCATAGCCTCAATCTGAAACATTTTTCATGTCTCAAATGGAGGGTGGGAAGCAACGAGCTCATGTTTAGAAAGCACTTGAACATAATTTAGTTAGTATTAACGAGGATGATTTCATTGCACTCACTACCAAGGCTCAAGGGAAAGCTGCTAAAAGTAAAATAAAATAAAATAGGCCTATCCTACCCTCATGTCTTTGATAAGACAACATCTACAGCCCAAAGTCAACCAACAACCCTGCTCTTCCTAAAAAAAATAGCAAGTGTTCCAGTGATAAAGGCCATCAAAAACAACTACGGCTGATCCAAGAACATTTTTATACCTCGAGATATCCAAGGCACTGAAGCAAGAATCATTTATTGCTAAGGCCTACTTCAAGATAGTTGAATCTATCTCTAAAACATTTGCTTCTTTTAACATTTTTGATGTAATGAAAAATCATAATGTTAATATCTCAATGTGGGATGCTCTAATTATTCCTAGATAACAAGATTTACTCTCTCATGAACTAGCTAAGCTGTAGATTTATTCAAATACAGTTGAAAAGGAAGTTGAGAAGATAGACATGGTCCTTGGAATGTTTGAACAAGACCGAATTAAAGAAGTTAAGTGGATGGTTCAAAAAGTTCGAATGCTCATGATATCAAGAAGCCACCACCATTTTATTTATCACTAATTATTGGAGAACATCTAGTTCATAATTGCATGGTGGACAATGGTGCAAGTAGCACCATTATGCCAAAAGTGATTGCAGAAAAATTGGGTTTGCAGTATGATCCTACAGAAAGGAGTGTCTTACACTTAAAGGAACCGCAACTAATACGGTTGGTATAATTAAAAATTTAGAAGTGACGTTACATGCTTTCCTAAATGTTTCTATTCTATAAGATGTTACTATTGTAGACTTACCTCCATACTTTTCTTTATGCTTATCTAGATATTTCACAACAAAAATAGGATGTTATCTCTCTTCAAATTGGTCCTTATTTTTCACTACTCATTATGGTACTAAAGTTAGTATCAATTCAGATCCATTGGCTAGATTTTACATTGAGCCTCACTCTTCAAATGCAGTGGCTAATTATTCAACCCTAGATCAATATTATTTTGATGAGGTAGATCATGTTTCAACGTAAAATAGTGTTTCTAACATGTTTATGGATGAAAAGATAGTGGAAGAAGATTCTCATGATCCTTTTAAGGAAGTTGAAGAACACTTATTTTTTGTGTATTATATGCAAGAAGAAAATACACCACTTCCCTTGTTGTCCAAAAGAAGATTCAATGAAGGGATTTGAAGCTTCGTTTTGATGGACCTAAGAACAAGAAAGGACAGGGAGCAGGTTTAATGTTCACCTCCCAAGAAACGAAAGGTATTTCTCAACGTTTAATCTCAAATTTCCATGTACTTGGAACATGGCTAAATACGAAGCTTTAATTCATGGCTTGCTTTGGGTCAGAAAGAAAGGTATCAACATGGTACAAATTTTTGGTGACTCTGAGTTAGTTTTTAATCAAGTAAGAAATTTCAACGTTTGTAAGAATCCATTAATGAAGTCTTACAAACACATAGTTTCAGACTTAATGGAATATTTCGATGCTATTAACATTGAGTCTATTCCTAGAGTTGAAAACAAGCATGTACACATACTTGCAACAGTTGTGGCTAGTTTTGAAGTGCTGGAATAGATTGAAAATAAAAAAATCCAGCCACATATAAAGTTAATTGGCAAGCCCTTAGTACTTTATAATGATTCAAATTGGTAATTTTTTAAAAGTGATTATCAAATCTGTAGGTTTTTGTAGGAAGAAGCTGAGTTTTCTGCAGTTAATAAGGATAAATTACAACACTTATATGGTGACTAGATTGTTTAATTAAAGATGAATAAACTACCTCAAGGTTTGGTCACATTGGAAGACATCTTCAAAGATCGAGCGATCGAGTTAAGAAAGGTCAAGACTAAAATGTCAACTCACGCGACAATTACGAAGAGATCTCGGTTCATGAAGGAAAAAAGCTATTTTTGGAAAAGTATGTTCCTTAATTAAAAAGAAGTCATTTATTAATCTTTGCAAGGATTTTGATGATGTATTTGTTTTGAAATACAAAGACTTAAAAGGATTTGATCCCGGTTTAGCACAACATACAATTGAGTTGCAACCAAATTCCTAACCTATTAGGCGAAACAAAGGCTCGTAAATCCCATAATAGATCCCTGTGATGAGGAAAGAATTATCTAAGTTAATTTAATCGGGTATTATCTTTCCAATTAAACATTCAAGTTGGGTATCAATCTTGTTCTGTTAGGAAGAAGAACGGTGAAATCAGACTGTGTAGATTTCAGAGATCTTAATAAGGCTTCATTAAAAGATCATTACCCACTCCCAAATATGGATCAGATTCTAAGAATAGTATCACGTTCAGATAGACTATCTCTTATAGATGGTTACAGTGGATATAATCAGATTTTAGTCCAGGAAGAAGATAGATACAAAATAGTTGTTACCACTAAGTGGAGTACTTATGCTTAGAAAAGAATGCCTTTTGGTCTTTCAAATGTTGGTGCAATGTTTCAATGTACAATGGACATGGCTTTTTGCATCTTGTTAAATAAATACATCCTTGTTTATTTAGATGATGTTAGTGTATTTTCAAAAGATTATGAATAACATCTAATGCATTTAAGGTAGGAATTTGAGTTGTGCAAGCAATTTGGAATATTTTTAAATCCACTAAAGCCTATCTTTTCAAGTACATCAAGGCAAGCTACTTGGCCATATTGTTTCTAAGAAGGGTTTAGCAATTGATCCTTTCAAGATTGAAGCCATATCATAGCTATCATTTCCGCATTATAAGAAGTCATTACAGATTTTTCTTTGAAAAATCAACTTTTTAGAAGATTTATTCCATATTTTGCAGCATTGGTTAAACCACTCACATCTATGCCAAAGAAAAGAGAAAAATTTCTCATGGAACAATGAAGGAAGAGAAGGTTTTGAAGTAATCAAAATAGCCATATCTCAGGCTCCCACTCTTGCAAATCCCAATTTTGATAAAGATTTTACAATTTATGCACTTGCAGGGGTGGAAACAATCTCAGCCATATTAACTCAAGTCAATGATGAAAATATTCAACAACCTATTGCTTTCTTTGGACATAGTTTGTAGGATTATGAAACAAGGTACACATTCCTTGAAAATAAGGTACTTTCAAAGAGTCGAGAGGACTTAAGAATTTGAATTATATGCTTTTGAACAATAAAATCTATGTTCTTGTTTCTCATCCAATTGTGAAAGAATTCTTACTAAGTAAGGAATTGAATGAGAAAAGAGTAAACTAGATAACGAAGGTCATGGAGTATGATGTTGATATTTGGGTTGATAAAACGGTTCGAGGAAAAGTTACGAGTGAACACCTAATTGCTGATATGGAAAAACAACAAGTTATAAAACTAGATGATTCAAAACAGAATGTTGAAATTGTGTATCAACAATCAAAAATTATGGTTCAACCAAAAATCAGCAACCTAAGTCGGTTTAAGAGTTTCAGAATCAAGATGGATGAATGATTTATTTAATTATCAACAACATGGCACCTATCCGGAAGGTATGTAAAAGAATAAACTAAGGTATTTTAGATTACAAGTTGTACCTTACATCTTCATTGATAACGTGTTTTTCAAAAAGATATAAATGGAATCTTCTTTGTGGTGTGTTGGTTATGATAAAATTCGAGAAAATATTCTCGAATTCCGTGAAGGACCCGTTAGAGGTAAATTCTTAGCATGTACCAAAACCTTAAAAATTATGAAATCTAGTTACTATTGGCCTAGCATATCCAAGGACTATTTTGAATGGATAAGAAAGTGTAAAAATGTTCTTTCTTTGCTTTGGAAAAGACATCTAGCTTTGCTACCCTTGCATCTTATTTCAGCTGATCAACCTTTTATACTGTGGGGTCTTGAATTTATTGGCATGATAAACCCATAATCATCACAATGACACAAGTGGATCTTAACTCGCTAAAGATTATTTTATACTATCTTAAGCGATCTCGATATTATAATCTCGTAGAAATTCATTCCTTACACATCTCTCACACTTATATCTATCTCTTCATATCTCATACTACATAGGCCAATACATATTTATAAGGGTAGGGAATTTCCCCTCACCACTTATCTAGTTTCAAAATAGGTTGCATGGTATTATTATCCAAGCGTTGTTACAATAATAGCTACACACGTTAGTGCACTAAACAATGCAATTCTTCTCGTTAATCGTCAATAGTAAATCTATTATCATCTTGTACCCATGAGAAGAACTTCGTAGCCAATCCTCATAAACAATCCAATTTGTTTCGCGTAAGTATTTACCCTGTTTGTGTGTTTGGTAGGATACCTCTAAAAATAACTCGTACTCACGAAAATGGCTAAGTCCCAAATTTATCTCTCTTATTTACGCGTGATTCTTTTCGACCCTTCCGTGCTTTTGAATGAGCTTTGTTCTTCCACACGAACCTTCTGTACATTTTTCACTAAGTGCCATATTTTGACTTACCAACATTACCCCACACTAATTACATTTCCGTCCGGAGATGGTTGTCTCCAAAATGAATCAAAGAATATGAATAGATGAATAAAAATAATTTTTATGAATAAAGGAATGACTTTACCTGCGGCATCTTCTTCTTCAACTGGAAGAATCAATTTTGGATATTATTCTTTTATCTCTACCTCTAAATTATACCAATAATTGAGTGTGTCTTCTACCTTTTCTAGGATATCTACTACAATTGACTCTAGTTCATCTTGCACAATTTATCCTTTCTCATTCTGCAAGACCAAAACAATGCTAGACATTGCAGTCATTCTTCCTTCTAATAAGTCCATATTTTGCATGATGAGTTTCCCAAGCTCATCTAGCCTTTCCTTGTGTGGTTCTTGTGTTGTTGTAAGGGCCTCATGCTTTTTCTTGACAAGTGCTAATCATTCTGCGCAGCCAAGGTCTCATCCTTCATGGCTTTCAAGACTTCATTGTCTTCCATAATGGTCTTGGTTCTTATAATGGCTTCTTGGGCTGTACAAATATTCAATGCTCGATCTTCTTTCTTTAGTTCCTCCTATAAGCTTTGGAGCAATCCCTCATATGATGCAATATTTTTCATCACTGAATCCTTTTCCCTCTTTGCTTCATGTGCTAGATCCTTTGGTGCTAGCATACGCAGAGGTCCATCTTCAAGCACAAAGTCCACCAAGGTACGTACATACCGAATTGCTAAAGGAAACTTTTTGTGGTACCTTGGATTCTAGGTCTAGTCTCAACTTTAGGAAAAAGTCTCCAATTTCCTTTTCCATGTTTATAAATGCACTATTCTTATTTTGATCTAATTCTTTTTCTTGATTTAGGCATGTTATTTCTACATCCTTAGTTTTCCTTATCTTAGCACCCTAATTGTTCTGACCTTATAAACATTTCTTCATGCCATCTTTGTCGATAATTTTACCAATGCATTACTTGTTCATCTAACATAACAAGAGGCTTAATCAAGTTATGTGTTTGGCATGAGGTGTCTTCTTCAACCTCCTTTATACACATGACTCTTCACATACATCAAAGTTTGGTTCATCCATATGCGGTACATAGACCATGACAATTTGCTTCCTAGTGTGCATGGTTGTCATATCTTCATCCATCGATCCCACCCATACAACTCTTTTTATGTCATTGTGCTTTGAAAATGGTTGCGGACAATTTGACTTGTGTCCTTAACATAGCCCATGACCGGTGTAACATATTATCCACTTGTTCTTTTCTATCTTGGCCCCTTAGGAACCTAATCACCAAGATTTGGAGCTTTTTTGGCTATGCCATGAGCAGCTCTCTTATTATGTCTCATCTACCTCCATTTCTCCTTCTTCTCCATCCGTCATTTTTTCTTCATTTGGATCTTCCACATTCTCCGGAGGTGTAGGAGATTTAGGCACACTTTCATAAAAATCTTCCTCCTCCACATCTATCTTCAACTTTCCTTCTCTTCTTATTTGTCTCCTTCTGTGGAGAGATTTGAGGTGATCGTGCACCGATTTTGTACTAGCACCTTGGGGTCTAGTTCTTCTGAATACCCTTTTAAAATGACACTCTCTGTATACTTCATCCATGTCCTCATGATCTCCCTCTTATGGCTTGGGTGGAGTAGTTACACACCTAGCTTTTACCTTATCTCGAGGTTGCCTCCTACCTATGTGCTCCAAAATATCACTATCTTCATGATCATATTCTTCATCATCTACTTGTATTGTCTCTATGGGATTAGGTGATGGAATATTTTCCATTGTATGCTTACCTTTTGGTGGCCATGGAAGGGGAAACACATTCTCTTGATACTTATTGTTCTCCATCTTGGGCTTGAGTTGCAGTAAACAAGCACTAATCGGTGTCCCCAACTACCAAGCTTATAGGATTCATACTTATAATACCTAAGATAAGCCTCTCAATTTAGGAAGTGCATCCTTGATATACATATGTCTTTCTCTCGGTGTATGGTAGTTACAATCTACCTTATCTCGCATTGAAGCTAAGGAGGCACGGATAAGAAAATCGATGAATTGATTCCTCGAAATATCATTCTATAAAGGCATATGGTAATTTGCACCATGGCTCTAAGCCCCATCTTTTATGGTGAACCGCGTGATTCAAAAGTGGTCATATACCACAAACTACATTTCCTTCCCTACTACCGAAGGTTACTCCTTGGGTATGTGCCATTCTTCTTCAAATGCGACACTGAGCCTATCATACCACTTCTCCACCCTCTTCTTGAATTGTTTTCTCATTGATCCTTTACACAAGTACTTTCCAAATTTCTCCACAATTGAATTATTCTCCATAGGGTATTCCCAGATTTTATCCTTAGGCCCGTTAGGCACCCCAATTTCCATAAACACCAGAGATAATAGAACATCCCTCGAAGCTGATTTTCTCTCATGTGCATGCTTCTTCAATGATAGTTTCCTCAATGTAATTGAAGATGTTTTAAGTCACCACTGTGACATCTTATTTGCAATGTGTAGCCACATTGTGTTTACTTGTGACCATCTTTCTCGGTCATTCGACTTTGTCACTAAGTGTGCAAGCTATTTGTATGATTAGGTAATTCTTTAGTTTATCAATGTCCATGTCACTTGAGACCCTTGGCATACCGCAACTCCTTCCTTGTCTCCAGGATTGCAGCCATATAATTTAAATCACCATTTATATCTACCCTTGTGTCTTTTAACCCTATTATTATTGAGATCAACACGAATGTGATCCTTACCATGCATCCCGGAAAGTAGAAGGAATCTTCATGTACCCTGCTCATCAACCAATGGTACAGGGGTTCATATTTACCAAGCGAGGGTGCTCATACAACTAGTAAACTCTAATCTAATTCAAAAACTTCTCCCCAACATCATCATACACCGGCATGTCTTATGTTGTGCACTTATTTATCTTTATGTTTAATAATGCATCCAACTCCTTATTTTCAAGTGTGTGATGGTTGTAATCACCGATCTTTCACCACTCTCATTCCTGGACTAGAATCACACCCTCTAGATACTGAATTTTTGAGAAATTACTTTGGGAGTAATTTTAAGCTCTACTTCCACTTTCTTCTTCCCTTTAGCTCCTGTGGTATGTTCTTTCTTTGGTGTGATCTATAATTTGCAATCTTCTAACTTCAAATACTTGCCTTCTATATCCTACAATGTGTAAACCAAAACCCTATCTTCATTTAATGTTCCCTAGTTGAAATTACGCACCCTAGATCTTTTGCAACAACTTTCTTCACTCAAACCCTTCACAAATGTGGATGCAAGATTCCTATGCGCACAAATCGCTCATCACGTCTCTATTCAAAATCTTTGCACCTGAATACTCTTCTTGCAATGTCGGTCGCACTTGGATTTTTCAAATTATCACAATTGCAATGGTAAGAATAACCTCACATCCTTTCCTTTTATAGATTTTCAAAAAGTTAGTGCATTTATTTCTCCTTCGCCTACCAAAAATTCTCGTTAATTTATTTTTTTCCATTTTCCATGCAATACATATTTTTGCCCCAATCATAATATTCTAGTGTGCCCTCCTACCTTCAAGGCTATAGAATTCTCTTCAAATCACTTCCATGTGCCCGAGTACCTCATAACTACACCTTCCACTTGGTAATCTTCACAGCTCCACTTACCTCCCGTTATCTGTTCCACCATTTAACTCCATCTATGGTCATCTTGTCTAGAAGAAATCTCTTTTCTAACAATTCTCCAACTTTGAATAACACCCATAGTAGTTTATTCCTTTCATGTGTACTTATTTTCAACAGATTCTTGTACTTGGATATCCATAACCACCCCACACTAAGGGTATGTGAAGTCCTTTATGCAAACGTGCTTATTACACAAAAAAACCAACTAAATTGACAAAGCATAGTGACAAAGAAAGAAATCCATTAAGGAAAATAAATAATTGAAAACCTAATATAAATGACATCATTTCCTTATTACAAACACCAAGAAGACTTATTTATAGTAGGGCTTCAACCTACTCCCATTGAAGTAATGGGTAACAATGTTCCATCAAGTACCTCTAATTGGCAAGTGCATGTTTCAAGTATGTGAGTGATAACATACGGCCCCAACCAATGTACTTTGAGTTTTCCTGGATGGTGCAAAAACTTAGAATCATAAAGGAGCACCATCTGTCCAATTGTGAACTTTTTATCCCTGATGTGCCTATCATGCCATGCTTTCTTCCTAGCCTTTTCTTGTTTTTGACTCCAACATTATATTTCTTGTCGCTCATCCAACTTAATTAACTTTCTAATCCATTCTTATAATTCTTGCTCATCAACTAAACCTCTAACACAAGAAATACACAAACATGGTAACATGAATTCCATAGGAAGAACTGCTTCCATGCCAAACACTAACTGAAATGGTGTGGCTTTATTCAAACTTTTATATGTTGTGCGATATTCCCAAATCATGAAAGAATCTTTATCATCCTAATCCTTTCTTCCAACATCACATATTTTTGTCAATATATGGCTCAAAATTTTGTTTAAAGCCTCAGTAGTCTCATTAGCCCAAGGATGATATGGTGTAGTCTTATGGTGTGCAATCATGAATTCATCCAATAAAATTTTGACTGTCTCATTCAAAAAGTGTGTACCCCTATCACTGGTCAAACTTAAAGGGCATCCATACCTCATAATAATACTTTACCATAGAAACATGGTTATTGTGGCGTTATACAATTCTTTGTAGGCACTACTTACGCCCACCTTGTTAGATAATCTATGCAAGTTTTGATATAGCGTGATCTAGTCCTACGCACAGCTGGTGTAATAAGACCAACAAAATCTATAGCCCATTTTTCAAATGGTTTTGTGCTAGTAATATGTTGTAGAGGCAATTCATCTCATTTTCCTGGTTTGCAAAGATGTTGACAATGATCACATGTCTTACAAAATTCCTTACAATATTTATATAGGGTCTCCCACCCTAATCCAACGAGTTAAATATTGAACGTAGTGGCATCACCTACACGGTGGCCACTGTAATGCCACCATGATATTCTCCCATAATATATGTGCACTCATTCTCTAGTACACAACGGCACAATACTTCATCTCGGCCTAATTTGTATAGGTCACCGCTAATCAACATATAGGGTGTCACGAGTATAGCAAGTTGTTTCTTCTCTAAGGATTTCATTCCTTCTGGTGTCATACTTGTTCGTAGAAAGAGAACAGTGTACACTAATTCTAATGGCACTTGTTGAAACCTATACAACTTTGTATCTCGGAGTGGTATCTTCAATTGCTTGTGCTTCTTCTCATTTGATCGTACTGGATAAATGGTCTAGTCGAATTACTTTTCCTTGGTTTTACCACACAGCTATGAAATCAAATTCTTTAAATAAGCGTACCCATTTGCATATGCACCCTGTAATATGATCTTGTTTACCAAATACTTCAATGCCATGTGATTTGTATAAAAGAAAATTATTGTAGCTAAGGGTACTATCTAAATTTATGTATCACATAGATTAATGGCAAAGCTTCGCACTCTGTAGTTGTGTAATTTTGTTCTATAAGATTTAACTTTCTACTAGTAAAACAAATAGGATGATCTATAATATCTTCTCTTGGCTAAGCCAACACCGCGTTAATAGCCATGTCGAGAGGCATCCACATGTACATGAAATGGTTGGTCCAATGAAGGAAAATGTAGAATAGGCATGTGAGTAATTTTCTCCTTTAATGTCTCGAATGCACGATGTTGCAGTTCTCCATAGTAGAATGTACCCTTTCCTTTCAATAACTTCTCCAAAGGTGTGGCAACCTTAGCATATCTTTTAATAAACATCCTATAATATCCTATATGACTGAAAAACTCTTTGCACCTCACTCTGATTTGGTATGATTTTTTAGGCCGATAATAACTGCAACCTTAGCTGGATCGACCAAAAAATCTTCATTGTAGATTATATATCATAACAATATTCCAAATGGTGTAGAAAATATGCACTTCTTGATGTTCAAATATATGCTCAACTATCTACATCTTATAAATGTTAAGCGCAAATTGTCACAATGGTCTTTGACCATTCCATACACCATCCAATCATATAAATAAACCTATAAGAAATTGTGAATACGTTATTTAAATGCCCGAACAATTATGCATTAAAATAGAACATGCACATTTTTTAAACCAAAAGGCATCACAAGTATAGGTGAATTTACCCCACTCAATAGTAAAATTATTTTTTCCGATCCTCCTAGGCAATCCTAACATGATGATACCCAAAGAACCCATCTATAAACAAATAGATTTTACACCTGTAATGCCTTTTAGTATTTCCTCATGAATGGAGTAAGAAAGGGATTAGTCACACATGTAGCATTCAACTCCATGTAGTCCACATAGATCCTAATCTGACCATTCTTCTTGATGTTGATCACCATTGGACTAACCCATTCTAACTCTTCCGGGGTTTGATGAACCCAAACTTTTAAAAAAATATCTTCTTTGACCTTTTCGCACAAGTTGGGGTTCATCCTGTAGGATCTATTTCTAATTGGGAATGCACCCTCTTTAAGATTTATCCTCATCTCCCCTAATGATTCATTCACACATTTAAGCTCATGCTACCCAGAAGGGAATAAATCTTGATAATCCCATAGTAACTCTATGATATTTTCCACTTGAGTCGACCAATAGTTCCCAATTATGGACTCCTTAGGCTCAATATTTGATCCAATATTAACTTTATTTTTCTTCATAGGTTCATGATAGGTGCGTGTGGTCTTATCTAAACTATCCAACACCTCACGCCTACCCGTTGAATGGTTTACATCCAAATTTTCTACGTCTTCATCAAGCACTAAGTAGACCATTTTTCCTTTTTCTTGCTTTAGGAAAGTGCACAAGATTAGTGTGGCATCGATCTCTGTTTCTTCAATAAAATGTGCTCTAGATTTTCCTTCATCAAATAAATTCTAAATGATTTTTTTAGCCTTGGCATTATCAGCCATAGTTAAGAGCTTTATTAATTTTAGTGCTTCTTCCACCAGAGGCTTAGTAGAGAAGAATTCAAATGTTTGGGTCATTCCTGCAATTAAATCCTACCAATTTCCAGTCTCTCTATGGATTTTGGCATATACATACCAAGAACGTGCATAGTCATGTAGAGTGGAATAAATCTTGTGCACCCAGAGTGAAGGTGGTAAATCTTCCTGCCCCTCTGTCTAGATTCTCTCACACTACTGAATGTTGTGTTGAACAAAGTTGATTACCATGATAAGTTTATATTTGAGTAGGTGCATTTCTCCTGAAGAACCTCTTTGGAAAGATAAATCCTAATTCCATTCCATCCTACAAGATTATCCTTGTGGACAACCCACTAGTGCACTGCTATCCCATGTAGGGTATATACTAGCATATTCGTTCTTCCCAGTGGGTCTATCCACCATTCTTCCATGGAACGTAGGAAAACCATAGGGTCTCCTTTCTCGGTGTGACAAGGTATCAAGTTGTTACCTATTGTCTTGATATAATGCACTTTGCTAACCCTAGGAAATATGCTCTTTACTTCATGCCCTACAAACTCATAAGTGTTATGAGCCCAATTATCACACGGAACACTTATAGTATCACTAATAAACTGTGCATCCTCCCACTGAAGGATTCCTTCTTTACATGGCTCAAGCACCTCTGGATCCCGGATGGCATGTACATAAATCCTATTTAGGTATTCTTCACTCAAGGGCTTAACATAGGGTACAGATTTTCCATTTGTTAAAGGGATAATAACTCTTTCCTCCTTGTTTTTGAAGATGATATAACCCTTATTGAACTAAAGATAAACATTATCGCATAGAACCAAGGATGCCCCAATAGAGTTGGGAAGCTATCTGACTCTACTAGCGCTAAAACCTCAAAATATCTAGTGAACTTGGCTCCTTGTATGGTAATGGATGCATCTTTTAAAACTCCGATGGGAGTGGCCTTAGTCTAGTTAGCCATGAACAATACATTAGAGGATGGTTGTAATGGAGGTCTTCCCATTTGTACCCATGCATCTAAAGTAATAACATTGACTTCCATGCTTGTATCAATCAATATATTACTCAATAGCCATCGTTCCACAACAGCATTCGAGTTCTTTCCTTATCATAATCTAGGCTATGAGGGGAATATTTACATGCAGGATCTACCATCCAGTCTCAAGTACTTGCACGTAGAGTGTTTCCTTTTAACCAATTCCCTAACAGTGGAATGATATTCTCCTGGCGAAATAATTTACACACTTCTCTCAAGTCATCCATATCAGTTTGGAACATCTCTCGATGCTTTCTTTTTCAATTTCCATGACTGCCCTTTAAATATTGTATTTATCCTTAAAGATTCCCGAGTACCTCCATGTTTTTAGTAAACCTCCTTCTTATGGGCAGCATATAGGTACCTGTGCATGTAGAACCTCCTCCTTAGTGATGGTAAACCTGCTACAATGCCTCTTTAGCACACATTGCTTCAATGTTGATCATGATCTTTACCTGTAACGCCTCGATTATAGCTTCAACTCGGCATCCACTAATTTTCCATAGTGCGTTTTATCCTAACCATTCTTGTACGTTTGTTTTCTTATTTATGCTACTTACTAAGATGCTCATACAAGTCCGAGAATTCCTCACAAGTATGATTCTTTCCATGAGATAGAACGTGTAATATTTCTCGAGGACATTCTCGCATGTAGTGGTTAGGAAATCCACATGTATAACATGTTCCATGTGGGAACTCACCTCTTCCACAACCCCCACCTTGTCCTAAGAATCCACCATAGTATCCGTGACCTCATCCACGACCACCTTCAAAATTCCCTTCACTCGATCATAGCACGCCTTATTGTGATCCTTATCCCGATGATCGAAACTCCTATTTGTAATATGACAATGTATATAGCTTTATGGATATGACCAATCAGCTGGTAGTCTTCGTGTCATGAGTTGTAACACTTTGGGTAGTGGCTGGCATCATGGTTTAAATGACATATCTCATAGTCCAACAACAATGAGCACACTGGTAAATGGGGACATATATCATTT
Source organism: Taxus wallichiana var. yunnanensis (assembly GCA_018340775.1). Taxonomy (NCBI): domain Eukaryota; kingdom Viridiplantae; phylum Streptophyta; class Pinopsida; order Cupressales; family Taxaceae; genus Taxus; species Taxus wallichiana. Next base: position 945,327,729 of record CM031242.1, read on the forward strand.
GTGTGACCTTCCACTTCACAATCTGTGCACAAAATCCTGTGCGTGTCTCATGTACTCGAATTTTTCGATAGTTTCTCCAATTGCTTTTCCATAACTTTGATTTGTACTTCTAAAATGGGTTCACCACAGTGTCTATACTTCTAACTTCCTTAACGCATAATTCTTCTTTAAGTTCTTCACATGGATCGGTGTATGTTCTATGTGATAGTGCCCTTCCAAAAGGTGTTATTAGGCCACCGGTGAAACATTACGCATGTTTTCTTACATGAATATCATAAGAAATCTTATATAATAGTGTTTTGAAATGAACATCATACTCTTTGACACTCTCAGTAGTGCCTTACTTAATATCCTTGAGCGCACTTATACTCTTCTACTCAAACTCAGGGATGTGAAAATCTTTAAGGAAAGCATCTTTTAAGGTTGTATAGTCTACGAAAGTATTATCATGGTGAAAAAAATTGTACCAACTATGTGTGTTTCCTTGTAATATAATAGTAAATTGACTTTCCTTATGCTCATAAGCCATGATTACTTTTGTGTGCCACAATATTTCACACATGTGCACATGTTCAACAACATCTTCTATGCCCCTACACTATGGAATATGAATATATGTCTCCATATAAATATTATGGGGTTACTACAGACCTTGCCCACTTGATCCAAAACCTCTTGTGTTTGCTCTACCTCCGAATCACCAAAACTAGATCCACCCATACCTCCTGATCCTAACCCCATAGCTAGATTCAGAATAGAAGATGTACTTCCTTTTGTCCCAACAATAGTACCAAACCGTACCTGACAGGTCTCAAGTATTACTATTCCTTGAAGAGAGTCCAAAATTATGCACGCCTAAGCTCTGTTTGGATGATACACCTAAAACATTACTCACATATAACAACGAAGTCGTTTATGCTACCATTGTTGTGCTTTTATGTGACTCACTCCTTCTCTCCCACTACCTAAATTACCTTGTTGATTGTTTGTTGTAGTAGATCTTTGGAAAACCAAGTGCAACGACAAGGTTTGCAAGTGGATTCAGATGCACGCCCATGGCCTAGGTCATCTCTGTTAGCAGGCTTCTATGTGAGGCAAAGGAGGGTTCCCTGTCATGCTTTCCAAAATGGGGAAGTTCTTGATGCTAGAGTTCCATGTCTTCGTGTGAACTTTAAACCCTTCCCCGAACTATCTCTCTCCATAATGCTATTCTCTCTACAACATCTCATTGCTACTTTATCTCCCTCTCATTCACCTCATTATACTTAAGGCACATTTCCTCTTTTTCCTTTCTCTTGCTATGTCGCCATCTTTCACCAAATCGCTCCCGCCCCGTGCGTGGTCGGGTTTAGCTCACCATTGGTTATTTCTCCAAGTTTAGTGTTACCATTAGAAGTTTTATCTCAAGTGGAATGCCTTATAGGTCATTTCCCCAAGATATCGTAAAAATTGGAATTCAGCTACCTCTAGGCACGAATAAGTGGAAATTGAGTACTCCAAGATATAGTTGTTCAAAACAACATGAAAACACGTTTCCACACCACGAGTCTAAATCAAATCAAGTATAATTTCAATTGGTCTGAAATTATTCCTATGTCCAGACAAGTGTGTGATACCTCCAATTCCATTTATATGCATAAGCAACCAGCCACTCGTGCATTTCTACTGGAAAGATAACGAACAAGCTCTTGTATAATCAATCATAAATATTCTAATCAGCCCATGTGCATGTGTCAAACTCGGATAAAGTTTTAAACCTCAATCTATATTCTTCTTCCAAATATTTAATCCAATCCTCAACACTTGCTAAGGTCAACCAATATGTCTTCATCGCAAACCATCCTAAAAAAACTAAAAAGAGGTCTTGAAAAGAACCAATCATGCAGCCTAGAATTCACCAAGAAATCCTAGGCACGCCTGGCACATAACTCAACCTAGACCGAGCACTTACATGAAGCATGCAAAGGTACAGACCCCTCTTTAGGGTTACTATTTCAAGACATTAGCATGATGAAGACTTAAAACATTCAAATCCATAATTAATATAACATTCTATAGAGCATATCCAGATCTAGATCTTAAAGAATAATAGATTTAAATGATAACCAAGATGAGATCAAGCATGCAAGATCCAATTATACTTATAATTAACACTCTGATTCAGCCAATACACTCCATTATATTAAACATGATAAATACATAGAAGCTTCTTACAATACTAGCATCATATGCTCATGCGCGTAACAGATCTGATAGTATAATCTCATAGTAATTCAGTCCTTACACATCTCTCATACTTATATTTATCTCTATATATATCTCATACTACACAGACCAATACATATTTATAAGGGTGGGATATTTCCCTTCACAACTTATCTAATCCCAAAATAGGTTGCATGTTATTACTAGCCATGCATCGTTACAATAATATCCACACATGCAAGTGTGCTAACAATAGAAATCTTCTAGTTAACTGTCAGTAGTAAATCTATTCTCAGCATGTACCCATGCAAAGCACTTTGTAGCTGATCCTCCAAAAATAGCCAATGCGTTTTGTGCAAGTCTTTAATCGGTTTGTGTGTTCGGCATGCTATCTCCAAAAATAGCTCGTACTCATGAAAATGGCTAAGTCCCAAATATATCTCTCTTCTTTGTGCGCGATTCTTTCCTCACCCTTCCACACCTTTGAACATGATTTATTATTCTACGTGAACCTTCTGTATGTTTTTCTCTAAGTTCCATATTTTGGTGACCAACATGCTCTAGTGGTTTGTGGAGTAGATCGCGATGATCCTACCATGGACTATTGTAGATACTATAATTGAGCTCTAGCTAACTAATTTGTGGCTGTTGTGTTTGTCTTGATGGGTCCTCTAGGAGGTGGCCCCATACTCCATCCCCTCTACACATCAAATCTATGTGGAGTTGTTTCAAAAAATATTTGTTCCGAATCACGAGTTATTTCTATCTTTTCATTCTCTTGAGAAACAAATAAGGGTTAGGGCTAGGAGGAATACCTATTGAGTGTTGGGAAGGTGTGCGCATACCATAGAGAGATCAAACTGATTATGAAGAGATCCTTTTTGTCTAGGAAGGACTACCTGTAAATAAGAATGCAAGACCACTAGATTTTCATTAAACAATAAGTGAGGGAACTGCCTTGGGCCTAGGAAATATTAGACTTCCTTTCGAAGGTGGTCAGTTCCCTTTTAATACAAATTAATGCAAATGATAATAAAGAAGCTATTGCAAAATCATGATTTAGGTACCTCGTTACTAAAAGCAATAGAGACTAAACTACCAATAATAAAATGTCATGTTGTTTGTTTGGTCACTGGTTATTGATACGTTTAGATCAAGTTACAGGGATAGACAAGGCTGGATATGAGATTGTTTGGAGGTAAATGGGTGAAAGGTTGGTTTTTGGTATAAGTCACAGTGACCAACGCCGGTCACTGGATAACCGACCGTGGTTATAAAACCGATACTGGTAGGGGATAACCGATATCGGTAGGGGCAGTGATTTAGGGATTTTAAATGGAGGTTGGTTATAAGGTGGTTATGGGGTTTAGAAGGTTGGTAGATGGTTGAGGGGAGTTGTAGGGTGATAGAGAAGACTCAAAGAGCGAGAAAGTTGTCTTTGGGGCAATATAGGGATGGATGAATGGAGGTTAGGTGCAGGGTACTGTCGGGTGGTAGATCCAGGAGTGAGCTTATAATCACTATGAATCAAAAGTTCACAAAGTAGTGTCTAGAAGCATACAAGGTAATAAAAGAGACTACTTACTAGTTTTTGATGCAGATGTAGGTCCAAGGAATGTAGTGGCGAAGGCAAGGCTCAGTTGGGATGATCGGAAATTGAAAGTGAGATGATGAAGCTATCCTCTAACTCTCCCAATGTTTGGATGAGTGTGACAATGATCCAGTTCTCGATTCATGAGTCTTGGGCTCAATACCCTTCTCTGTAATCTCTTCTCTCTCTCTCACTTGTCTATCTCCTGCAAATGAATTACAATCCTTTGGTTTTGGTTGGGGGAGGTCATTTATAGGGAACAAATGGCGGTTACCTAACCGACACTGGTTGAGTAGGGACCGGCATTGGTTAACTCAAAGTTGGCTATTTTTAGTAAAATAGCCAACTTTCCTCCTTTTCTCTGAGGGTCGAGTTGTGGGCTTGGTCAAGTCATTATTAGGTTTGTTTTGGTGTGGGTGAGGGTGATGAGTCATGGGTGTGGGTCTGGACCAAGTCATAGGTCTTAATTAGGTTAGTTTAGGGTTAGGGTAAGGTTATGGTGAGGTGGCAAGGTGAGGTGGCAGGGTTGGAGATGTGGATTTATTAGTTATAAGGTAATTAATAAATAATTAAGTGTGTAAGGTTTAGGTGGTGAGGTAGGGTTAGGTTGCATAAGATGAGATGCAGGGCACGGGATGTCGTAAGACCCAAATTTGGTGTCTACATTTTCCCCTTGTTGTCGTGTAGCTTGTCATGTAAAGCTGCAATGATAATAATAAGAAGTGGTTGCGCCGATTAAGGGTATAGGTAATCCCCTCAAATCTATCATAGATTGAGGCGACATGAAATCGGGTATAGGGTTGATAAAGGGTGAATGATGATGAGATGATGGTAAGATGGTGGGGTTAGTTCAAGGAAGCGGACGCATGTTGAAATGTAGTAGTGCGACTAGGTACATGATTTGAAGAGCAAACAAGCAATACATAGGCAAAGGTCAATAGTTTATCAAAACAAGGTTGATATAATCCGGTATCTAAGGCATAGGAAGTAGCTCTAGGGGATATAACGGATAAGGTACCAGAAGGTTTAGGCATGTTCGGTAGTACCAAATGGCTAGTTTGGTTGAGATAAACGTCACGGTCTTGGTAGAGACAAAGCTGGTCAGCAGATCAATTCAAGTATCCTAGGCATGCTAAAACACGAACAGGTGAGCTCGATTGAACAAACAACTACATGATGGGTGGATAGAATCATAATTTGTGGGCCTTGGTTGAGGTACTTAATTGGTGCAGCCTTGGGTCAGCCGATTGGTTGGGTGCGGCCGTGGGTCGGGCCGATTGGTTGGTTGCGGCCTTGGGTTGGGCCGATTGGTTGGTTGTGGCCTTGGGTTGGGCCGATTGGTTGGTTGTGGCCTTGGGTTGGGCTGATTGATTGGTTGTGGCCTTGGGTCGGGCCAATTGGTTGGCCGCGCCTTGGGTTGGGCCGGTTGGTTGGTTGTGGCCTTGGATTGGGCCATTGGTTGGTTGGCCGCGCCTTGGGTTGGGCGATTGATTGGTTGCGCGCCTTATGTCGAGCCGATTGGTTAGTGCGCCTGGGTCAGCCGAGTGATTGGTTATGGCCTTGGGTCGGGCCGTTTGGTTGGTTGTGGCCATGGGTCGATCCAATTGATTGGGTGCAGCCTTAGGTTGGGCCGATGAATTCAAAATAAGGCTTTTTAGCAAATCTGGGGGTAGGCGATGTGGTGAAAAATGGAGATTGGTGGATAAGATAGGTAGCCGATATTAGTTAGGTGTGACTGATATTAGTTAGAAGACCAATATCGGTCTTCTAGGGCGCGCCCTAACCGATATCGGTTAGAGGTCAAAACCTATAAAAAGAAAAAATGCGGCATGTCATTTTCACATTGTGAATTTGAGAGCCAAAACATCTCTTGTTGAGTTTTGAATTGATTGGTCGAGTGTTTGGGCTGAGTTGGCACTAGTTGAGTGGGTGAGTGAGTTATTAGTAGGCCCCAGAGATTGGGAGGTAGAGCTTGATTGGTTGAGGACCCTGCTGAGGAGATTTGGAGCTATGGCATAGGCTGGAGGAGCAGGAGGTGCTAGAGGTGCTGGAGGAGCTGGACCACCACCACCTATCCCACCACGATGACGTGTAGTCATACCGGTAGGCTCTGAACCCCTATTTCTGTCAATTTTATGAATTTAGCTGGGATTTGGGTATTGGGGTAGGAACCCAAAATTTGATAAAATAATGAATAAATGAAGGTAAATAGTAAAATGGATTGGGTAGATATGTTAGGTAGGAAAAAACGTCAGGGTGGGTAAGGTTTTAGGCAATTGTGCTAGGTAAATTGGGAGAAATAGGGAAAAAGGGGGTTTGGGGGCCATTTTTGGTTCGGCCCCTAAACCCCACAGTGACCGATGTCAGTCACTAGTCGACCGGCATCGGTCACAGTTTTTAGGTGTAGATTAGCATGTGGGGGGAACCGGCATCGATCATGTGTTGACCAACATCAGTTCATAAAATTTGGACATAGGGTGCGGGTGGTGGTCGAGGGTGACCGATAGTGGTCACCATGGGTAGGAGGTAGGGTTGTAAAATTGCTTTGTTGGGTGTTATTTTAGGTGTGTAGGATAGATTATAGGGTCTGGGGGTAATTATGTGGTTGGGGTAAGATAGGTGGTTGTAGATGTGTTTACAGAGTTGGGTTGTGATTGGGTGGGTGAGTAAGTATAGAGGGTTAGGTTGGTTGTTTTGTTAAGGGTAGGCCTGATGGAGTGGGTTGTTTTTGTAGGCACGCCAGCAGTTGACCATGCGAGATCGGATGCCACCCCTATTGGAGCGGATGCGGCCACATGTGACCGCAGAGCAGTTGGTATTTATCTGAGAGGTTGGACTTGGTGGAGTCCAGAGGTATAAAGCTGTGAATAGGGACCACAGCCTGATGGTTGCACTCATCGAGAGATGGGATCGTAACCAATGCCTTCCATCTCCCTCTTTGGAGAGATGACAGTCGCCCTAGAGGATGTGTATCGCATCCTGAGACTGACGATCATAGGTGAGGAGGTGTTTCAGGTGGATGCCGAGAAAGTGATGGATAGCATCTTGCAGGTATTCAGGGATGCAACCCCATTGATTACGTATCATAGTGCGAGAATCAGCTATGGCGATATGTATCGCGCTCATCGACGCGAGACACGGCTTGGTGTGATGATGATGGTCGGTATCACCTACTTCGCTCTCCCTTACTCAGAGGGAGGCTTCTTCCCATGGGCTTTAATGAGATTTTTAGAAGAGATGGTGGAGGAGCACACTGCTACGCATGGGCACCAATGTATCAGTGCAGCTATACGAGATATCTCTGGGGCTATCACCGTATGAGGTGATTCGGTATATGTTCGACATTCTTGCTACACTACGGGCATACAATCACATCATGTGTATACGACAAAGTAGGGTTACCCCAAGCAGCTAGAGCCACATGCCATTTACAAATACGGGTTTTAGAGGTGGTTGTGGGTCGTGGGCTAGCCACGAGCAAAGTGGTCGCAGGTAGGATGTTGCCTTTTACAGGCATATGTTATAGGGCTTGATCGCTTAGATATTATATGAGGCCATACAGAGGCCATCAGCCCTATGGAGGAGCGACCCACGGTTGCGATGGATCCAAGTACATCTTTTGGATAGCTGGACGGAGACCCATGGAGTATGAGTAGATTCCCCTAGAGAGGGTATGATGACAGCTAGGAATACGGTAGGATGTGCCACCTCCCTCCCACATTATCAGAGGGAGGATGTAGAGGCACTATCTCTACTGCAGCCATTTGATCCAATCTGGGTAGCAGAGAGACTGACAAATGATACAGTGGACAACGACAGGGTTACAGGCTCATTTTTGGTTTGTTGGGTAGGGCAGAGGGCGGCCGTGAGAGCACAATGAGCATAGCCCAGGCCATGGCCAGATTTAGTGGCTGTTACAACGAGAGAGGACCATCTCCGGGTCAAAGTGCGATTACTGCTACGGGCAAAGTTATTGCATGCACAGGCACAGATTGGGGTGTTACAGGGGTAGTTAGCCTAGGCATAGGCACAGTGTACAGCACAGTGACCTGGTCCCTATTTAGGCTCCGATGGAAGCTCCACCACCACCATAGGTACCGGATCAAGGTCGAGCATACAGGTAGGGCAGGGCCCACTTCTATAAGGAGCCGGGGGACTAGCCCCACCAACCATGGTTGCATGGGCCCATTACATGGAGGCTAGAGCGGAGTCTCGTTACTATCAGGACCTACTAGATGGTATCGGTGTAGATTATTAGTCATATGCGGCTCATAGAGCCGAAACTTCCCGGAGTCTCGAGTCACATGGCGGCCGCAACCACGGCCAGTGTGGGTCGGTTATAGGTAGGAGGTTAGACTCGGCATAGGGGCCACCGAGGGATGTGCTAAGGGGGGGGAGAGAGCTGTGTCATCCCGGGAGCGGAGACATTTTTGGTCGAGTTGGATAGATGATTTTTGATAGAGACACCGGTCTACGAACCGAGTGTGCATATAGGGCCCTGCGTTCCCACATAGGATTTATGTATTCATTTTTGTTGTATATACCAGCCTGCGAGCCGAGTACATTTTGTATAGTTGATATTGGCCTACAAGCCTAGTATATTTTTGACATGAGAGACCGGCCTGTGAGCTGAGTCGATATTTTGACAGAGATAGCGGCTTGCATGCCGACTTTGTATTTTGGATTACAGAGGGTCCATGAAGGGAAATTTGTATTTTTTTACATTGATTTTATGATATGTAGATGATGAGTTTGATCCACATGGTGTGTATAATTTTTGATTTGATGCATATATTATAATGTTTCATGTGTTTTGTCGATGGTATTGGAATTTGATGTATATAGATGATGGTGATGATGTTTTGATGATATGCATATGTTTTGAAATGTTGATGTTATTATGATGATGGATGTTGATAGTGATGTCGTTATGCAGGGAAAAGAGGTGGCTCCACCAAAAATTTGCAAAAAACAAAGAAAAGGCCTAGGTATAAGCAAAAGGAGACAGGTGACCGATATCGGTTAGCTAACCGATGTCGGTCACTATGTGACCGATACCGGTTAGGTAACCAATATCGGTTATGCTAAAACGAGATTTTCTAAAAATAGAAAAGCTTGGGAGGCAACTTAAATTCTTATTTTTAGAGTCATGCAACATGTTAAATACAAGGATGCGAGGTTGTTGACATCCATACAGGTTAGTTGCATGGGATAATTGAGTGATAAGGAGGAAAGAGACAGGTAAAGTGATCATGGGCTTGGATTAAGAAGGTGTAAAGGCAAGTTATAGTGAAGAGGGTGGTGAACATGGCTGAACAAGGAGAAGCGTCTAGCGGGCAGAGAGGAGAGGGAAGACAGGTTCCACCTCAAGCTGCTACATCCCAAGAGGTATAAGTTTTGGTTGGAATTAGATTTTGCATGGTTATGAATAGGATGTGGTAAGGTAAGTGGGTAGAGATGAAAAGAAAGGTGATAGGCAAGGGTTTGGGATGGGGTGAGTGTTATGGGGTAGGTAATCAAGTGTTTCGGATATGTTTTTAGGTATAGAGAGGGGAAAACAAGCGAATAAGTTATCATAGGTGGTGTTTTTGAGTAGGGTGGATAGAATTGACAAAGTGACCAATATTGGTTTAGGCATCTACCAATGTAAAAATGAGGAACTTCAAAAGTACAAGGTATTCCTTCGAACTTCAAAAGGGAACTAAGTTACATTATGTACCAAAGTACAGCCCATTTTAATATAAAAGTACAAGGTATTAGTTCCTTTGATGATGGAGAGGTTGTGTGAGCGGTATCGATGATCACCATCGTTACTGGTTTGGGATGAGGCGCGGGGACCTAAGTGAGTTTCATACATAGGAGTAGAATAATAAATAAGGACTCGACTGCGTCGATAAAAGAGAAGATGTATTTGTTTAACATCTAAGTAAAACATAATATGTATGGTGATTTGAGTTATGATAATAATAAGAATATTTTTGTTTTGAATGTTTGGATTGATAAAGGACAAAGGTGAGTGTTATCAATATAAATACACAAAAATATTTATATTTTTAAGGAAAACACAACACATGATAGGTTATGGTATGGGATGGTCGAGATAACCTTGGGAGACCCCATGTCTCCTAAGTGTTGCCTACATAGCCCATTGTACAAAGCAAGGAGGGGCCTCGGACCAATGTAGTTCTCTCCTTAGGAACAAGGAGAGGTAAATTCAGGCAATTTGGTTGCGGTTAGGTAATTTTTGGTTGGTAAAAGTTTGATGTTGGTAGGGTAATGTTGTTGGCATTGGTGTGGGTATAGGTGAAGCGAGGATTAGCTTACCCAAGCATAGGAAACCATGTCTTGATTAAGGTCAACACATAATCCTAAATTTGGGTAAAATAGGCAAAATTGTCCCATAGTTGGAAAGACCTAAACAAACCACGCATTATCATAGGATGAGCTTAAATCCCTAGGTACCTTGCATAGGTGAGAAGTCGATAGGTGAAAAGAGTTGTATAATCACAATATATCGGATGTACGTCACGTCCCTTGAGTTTTGTTCTTTTGAAGAATTGTGAGGTGAGGTGGAAGGTATAGCTAGGCGTAGAGAACTTGTTATAAGGTGATTATTCTGAAAAAAGAGGACCAAACCTAAATAGACAAGTCCATGACTCAAAAGTACTTTTGAATACTACTTTTATTTTTCTAGATATAGACTGATTGATGCGGGAAGTCTATATGGGATATGCATTTTGTTGTTCTTGAGGTCTTCACGAAGCTGATCAATGCGAGAAGCTTCTGATAGAGGCTGACTTTGTATAGTTGTCCTTCAAGGGAGCAGTCTACTTATAGTAGCAAGATGCATCTTTGCACATAGCTTTCCTTCGAGGGAGTAGTCTAGTTTATAATAGAAAATGTGACTTTGCACATAGCTTTCCTTTGAGGAGAAGTCTAGTTTATAGCTTAAAGGTCCTGGATGTCCGTTTGGCATGAAGCATCTAGTTTTGCAGGAAGTTTGACTCAAGAATATCCCAAAATTGTATAATTGAGAACTTGTTATTTTGATACTTTTAAGTCATGGACTAGACTAAAAAGGGGAAGAAATCTTTAAGAGGAGGTGATGATCAAACCACATGAGTTTCATTCTACTTTGAGATGCACGAAACAAGGTGTATGAGGTGGTAAATGAGCTCAAGGGACAAGCGCAAGGTAGATAAGAAGTGATGTAACACTAAATTCAACAAGTAGAATGGTCGGAGATGCAAGGCATTAAGGGGTTTAGGCTCAGGTTTACCATTAAGTGAAGCTAAATGATAAGTACCTGATCCATAAGTGTGAGTGATAATGTAAGGCCCAATCCAATTAGGAGAAAATTTTCCACGTTTTCTCTTTTCTAGTTTGGTTATATGTTGATTCTCTTTTAGGACAAGATCACCAATCTTAAAGGTACACTCATGAAATCACTTATCATAAGCATGCTTGATGCTCTTTTGATAAAGTTGAAGGTGGTCAAGAGCTGTAAGACAACGTTCATCAAGAAGCTCCAATTGGGCTAACCGCTCTTGGCGGAAGTCATCATTGGTGAGAATATCCTAGAGAGATATTCTGAGGGAAGGGATTTGTATTTTGAGAGGCAAGATAGCCTCGGTACCATACACCAAAGAAAATGGTGTGGCATTAGTGGAAGTATGAATGCTGGTACGATAAGCCCAAAGGGCAAAGGGGATGTGATCATGCCAGTTTTTCCCAAAATCGTTAACGAATTTCATGAGAATTTTGGTTAAGGTTTTGTTAGAAGATTCGGCTTGACCATTTTCTTGTGGATAGTAGGGTGACGAGAAGCTAAGTTTGATACCAAATTTGTCACAAAGGGCTCGTAACAGCTTATTTTTGAAAGATTTGCCATTATCTGTTATCAGGCGATGAGGAACACCAAAACGACAGATAATGTGATGATTGATGAACTCAACGATTTTCTCTTTTTGGTTGAAATGAGTGGAATGGCCTCCACCCATTTAGTGTAATATTCGGTTGCCATGATGATCCAACCATGATGCTGTGAATAAGGTAGGTGAATCTCACCAATAAGGTCTAAACCCCATTGTGAGAAAGGTCAAAGATCTCGTGCGACTTCAGTAGCGGGTGAAGGGGAGTATGTTGAAGGTTGGCATGTCTTTGTTGACACATAACACAACACTTAACATATTCGCAGTAGTATTCGTTAAGAGTACACCAATAATATCCTAGGTGAAGGATCCGCTTGGCCATGGCAAGGCCACTAAAGTGCCCACCACAAATTCCATCATGGACTTGTTAGATGGTATGGGTGATCGACGTCGGAAAAGCAACAAAGTAGCGTGAGAATCAACAAGTGACTCTTCCGCGTACCCGACCTCCCGAGGTCATGCCGAGACAGCCGGTGGGGGTAGAATATGCAGACAAACTAGTTAGGCAGTCTAATGTCTTCGACACGCACTAGTGGAATTTGCGAATCTAAGGCAAAGAAGGCCCTTCTAACTTGGACTGGTGTGATAGATCGATCAGCGAGGATGACTGCTCGAAGGCTCCAATCAATATCGAGCTCTGGCGTGATTCGATCTATGGGTTGCGGAATACATGGAAAATGACCTGGGATTGTTTCGTGTATATCTCCTGATAAGGTCATATGGCGGATATAGTTGATTGATTCTACAGACGATTTTCTGGCCTAGTCCAGAATTCCCTAGCTTTGTTAGCCGCTATATCTAGTAAGGACAGTTGTTTGACGATGATAGGTGGAAGTGGAGTGGACTGAAATACTAGTGTGTGTAGGCCAAAGTGTCTATATCGGATTGACCTGTGGACTCGTTGGGCTATGGGGTTTGTGGATCACAACCGTATACTCTCTGTTGTTGTGGTCCTGTTATGGTCATACATGAGATCAAGTTCTAATCCCTAGTATCCAGTAATCGTATGCTTTCTCAGCTTCTATGTTTAGAACCAATAGTTGTGCGATCTTCTCAGAATACCTTACAGGCATTCTCGCGACTTGGATTCTTAAGCTGGTATCTATATCTACGAGGGTGTCTCCAGCGTCTGGCTGTGGAACTAAAGGATCACACCCGAATGTTTTTTCTCTTCCGAGCCCTTCTACAGTCATGTGGATATTTTTCCTAGTGCAACCTGTAGTTTGGCTGACTTGACCAAAATGCATGTGCTTGGTCGTCTTCTATGTTTAATCCTCTTAACTGTGAACTGATCAGTTGTAAATCTGTGGTTGTTCGGAATACTTGTATCCTGAGATTTTGGTCTATGTCAACTATTGTTGTGGCTAGGTTTGGTTGAGGCACGATCGGCTCAAATATATATTCCCTGGGCTCTTGAGGTCCCGTGATTGTCATACAAAACGAAATGTAATCTAACTGTAATGAAATAAATTCTAACTATGTGAAATAAACCTAACATATATAACCTTTATCTTTCTAAGAAATATTCTAACAATTCTAAGGAAAACAAACTATTTTAAGCGTATCTAGAAATAATAACTAAACAATAATTTAAAACAGACAAGATAACCGAGTGTGGTTATTTGCCTGTGCAATTTGTAGAATTATTCTAAATAAATAAGATAGCCTGTCTAATCTACCTGTAAGATTCTCGATCCTACCTCAGAAGTGAGGAGTGAATCATAGTTTCTCAGAAACTATCAATCCCCATAGCTTCCCTGGCAATATCGAGAATAGAATGAAATGAAATAAAGCGATTAAATACTCTATTTGATATAAATCGACTAGAACTTTGAAATTTAAAACCTGGACTTCACAGTAAGCATGGTGAACTCGATAGTGTATGTGATCTCGTCCCCTCAAGTATGATCTTCTCGTTATCTTTCATATTCACTTGGATCCAGTAAAAGCGTGTAATGATAGCACCGATAGGAGTAGATTTTGGGACAAGACAGCTGAACGCAGACCGAGAATGCGAGTAGGAGAGGGATAGCGCAAGAGTACAGAGCTTGGCTTATGTGATTCCTAGCGGGATTTTTACCGCGAGTCATGCAACGTGAAGCGACCAGAACCTTTGACTATCCTATACGAAGAGAAAAACCTGCAACTTTAATGGCCTCCAAAGCTATTCCGTTCAAAACAAAGACACTGCTTGCACAAGTTGGATATGTGGCTTACTAACAACTGAATAAAGCTAACCAGGTATACAATGAATTGAACTAAGAACTCTAAGTCACAGTAAATACAAATCTACAGCAAAAGGAATTCAGAGGCAAGCTTCTAACCGGATTGGATAGAGCAACAGCACTGCCTGCACAAGATGGGTCTATGGCTTACCAATAAGCTGAGCAATGCTAAACCAAGTATTAAAAACCAGAAGACTCTAACAAGGAAAAATGGTGATCAAAACTCCAGCTCAAATTCTTCACACAAACTCAGCCAAAATTCAGACCAAAATCAGACCATTTGCATGTACACAAACCATGCATTTATAGGAATTCAAACACCCAAGAATCAAAACCAAATTGAACTCCTAAACAATAAACAAAGGAAAAACACTGTTCCAGGGGACCAAAAACATTAATGCATGCTCAAGTCGGCAAAGAAAAGCTGGTGAAACGTGATATTTCACGCGGGTCGCGCCAAAAGGGCGTTCTGGAAAACGCGCCAGAGGCCGCCGCCTGCTCGGGCAGCGGCATAGACAGGACCGCGCTCTGTTTCAGGCGGCGGTCACGAGACCGCCGCCCTGCAGGCGGCGGTTTCGTCACTGAAGATCAAAAGGGGCAAGAAAAGAGGGAAAAAGGGGAAAACAAAGGACACGGGGGCTAAGTGGGGTATGCGGGATGTTAACGCATATCCGAAGAGCTCTTTCTGGATCCCGAACACCTTGCGAGGAGACCTGTATCATCATTGGGGCATTTATTACACCGTTCCGCAGTACAGTACCTTACAATTTTGGGTACGATACGGTGACTTCGAGGCGGTTAGACATCGAAGGAGGATACCATCGAAGCCACGTTTATAGAGGAGTCCCCCCATGACAACATAACGAGAAAAACTTTTAAGAAAAGCGCATTTGCCATTACTAGTAAGGTCAGGTGGGAGAACAGAGGTTGTAAGGTAGTCGTGAAATTGGTGATACCAGGTATCCTGTGAATCAGCAGATACATTATTTACCATACAAACATCCGGGACTAAGTAAGATGGGGCAAAGAGTTGTTGGACCAAGACAAATATGTCAGAGTCAGTTGGTGAGGTAGGAATTTGCGAGGCCAAGCAAGCCATAGTATCCGTAAATTTATTAGTTGAGCGTGGAATGGTTTGGATAGAATAATGAGTAAATAAGGTCAAAAGTGAATCCACGTAACATTTGTACTTTTGAAGTTCCTCATTTTTACATTGGTAGATGCCAGTAACTTGATTTACTACAAACTGAGAGTCACCAAAAATGTTAATATACTTCACACCTAAGTGTAACATAACATGGCGACCAAAACAACGGCCTCGTATTCCGTTATATTGTTAGTGTAGGGGAAATCGAGCCTGAATGAAAGAGGCATAGGTTCACCATTAAGAGGAATGAGAAAAACGCCCACCCCTCTACCGCGCTGACATTTAGATCCATCGAAAAGAGGGTCATTGGATAAGACACATCACCGAGCGAAAGGGTTGCGATGAGTTAATCGAGGAAAGTAAAATTCATAAATTGTTCCCCTGTAAAGGGGCTTCCACGAGTTGATCTCGTGATAGTTTGTCCCTTGACTAATTTTTTGTGTACAAACTCGAGGTCGAGGTCGGTGAGGAGCATAAGATATCGAGCGATGCATTGGTTTAGATGAGGTTTGGCATACATTTAATGTATGGGGTCAGCGTTGGTGATGAAAAAGTTTTGTGATTCGGGAGGTAATGTTGGAGTTTAGTGGCCACGAATGATAGTGATAGGTACAACTTTTATAGATGTGTATACCTAGTCTCTTAATCCACAAGAGTACGGATTATGTAATAAATTGCTTGCTCTCGATGCTCGAGTCACGATGTGCGAGCATGGCTCCTATAGCATGGTCGGTGGCGAGAAAGGTAAAGGTAGAAAGGGCGATCATCTTGAGGTGGGATAAACATGGGTGGCTGCAAGAGATAAGCTTTAAGATCCTCAAAGGCTTGGTGGCACTCCTCACTCCATTGAAAGATAATGTCCTTTTTAAGGAGATGATGGAAAGGTTGACATCGATCTAAGAGTTGTGAGATGAAACGCCGGATAGATTGGAGTTTTCCCTGCAAACTACGCAATTATTTTAGGTTAGTGGGTGGGGGAATTTCTAAGATAGATTTGACTTTAGCTGGGTTAACCTCAATGCCACGCAAAGAGACGATAAAGCCAAGGAGTTTTCCTGAAAGGACGCCAAAGACACATTTCTTTGGTTGAAGATGAACATAGTATTGTAACAGGTGATCAAAAATAATGGTTAAAACATCGAGATGTTCACTTTGCAATATTTGGATTTTCCAAGAAGATCATTGACATAATCCTTGAGGATAGTGTGCATAATGTCATGAAAAATGTAAGTCATAGCCCGATAGGTCACACCAGCATTCTTAAGGCCAAATGGCATGACACGATAGCAGAAGGTCCCCCAGGGGGTAATGAAGGCATTTTATGTTGATCGGTCGGGGCTACTAAAATTTGATTGTATCCCGAGAAACCATCCATGAGAGAAAGCATCTCATGGCCCGCAGTGAGATCAACAAGTTGATCAATGCTAGGTAGGGGGAAGTCATCCTTTGGGAAAGCGAGGTTAAGGTCCCGGAAATCCATACATATCCAAAGTCCCCCGTCGCTTTAGTGATAGGTACGACATTAGAAATCCATTGAGGATAGTCAATAGGTAAGATGAAAGAAACAGAAAGGAGTCGTTGAAGCTCTTCTTTAACCAAGAGGGAAATGCGTGGATGCATTTTTCTCAGTTTCTATTTAACTGGTTTGGAGTCTAGTTTCAGAGTGATGTTATGAACAAGAATGTCACGATCGATTCCTGGCATGTCCGCTTAGGAACAAGTGAAAGCTCTATTGTGGGCACGGAGGAAGATAGTGAAGGTGGATTATTCGATGCGTCAAGAGATTGTCGATCTTTACAATGTGAGGATCGTCCTCCGTGTAGATGTTGATTTCTATAGTTGACTCATTCAACATGGTTTGGGTTTCGAGATGGTAAGGCGCATTGAATATAAGATTCGTCCACACCAAGGTAGGTGAGGATGGAGCCGTCATCATGGCACTCCACAACATTAATCAAAGGTGAGTCTTCTTCGATCATGTCTGGATACAAAAGGGAGAGAGAAGATGGGTCTTCACCATCACATTGATAAGTGAGAAGACCTAGGAAGATAGCATTCATGAAAAAAAAAGTTAGGAGGGATAGATTCCGAGTCTATCGATTCCGTGGGTGAAAATGGAAAAATGGGCGATGATGGTTTGGAAGGGGTGACTTCATCATTTTCTTGGATACAATTGACACAAGGTTTCTTTGGTGTAGGTGGTTCAGAAAATACAAGACCACTACGATCTCTCGTGTTTGCGTGTAGTCATGGGAATGATCGTATATCGGCCTTTTCATAGAGACCGAAACCAAAACCTTTCCAAGCACAAATGAGTCGGGAAGGTGAGGGAAAAATGACGGTTGGTTAGATATTGAAAATTAGATTGGAAGGGAACCACACCAAGGGGAGGTTCAGGGGTGATAGAGGATGTGTTGACACCCCCATATGTTAGGTTGGTGCGGCAATTAGGTGGTCCGTAGGAGATCACCTCCCCCACACAACAGTCGTAGGTAGGATGCGCATGTAACTATCCATACTCTTGTGGGGTATGGAAGGTGCTAATGTTGTATAGGCGGTACTCCCCAGCGTAAGGCATTGAAAAACACCTACCAAGGGATCCGAGGTTGGGATGTTGTCCGCGGGGAAGGAAGAGGTATTTGCGTCGGTGGTTTCATTGGTCGAAGGTGTGGGTGCGGCTAAGGTGGATGGTTGAGGCATGGTTGAAGTAGATGGTTGGGTCAGATCAATGGGTGCCTTGACTGGTACAAGCACATCATTAGGGTGGTATAACATATTGTAGGTTTTAAAGGGGAAGCATCAGCTATGACGGTGTATGACTTCCCCTCATACTCAAATTTTATGCATCTATGTAAGGTGGAGGGAATGCATCCCATAGCCCGGATCCAAGGGCGGCCTAACAACATGTTGTATTAGAACTCTCCCTCAAGGACATAGAAGAGTTCGGGAAAGGTACGTGGCCCTACACAAATGTTAAGGATCATGGTGCCTAGGGTAGAAGTAATAACATCATTGAATGAACGTAACATGGTGGGGTTGGCACACATGCAGCTAGGAGGGATATTCATCTATTGGAAGGCTTTGGAAGAGATGATGTTTAGGCTAGTGCCCTCGTCAATCATAACACGACATACCTAGATGTCCCAAACGTAAGCCAAGATGAAAAGAGTGGGGTCAGGATCCTCTGCACCAAAGACGACAATTTCTTCTTCGGAAAACTGATAAAGAGCGACTTGCATGTACGGGGACGAGAGGTGGTTGTGGAGGTAGGTTGTTTAGTGAGAGAAACGACGTGGTTGGGTGTTAAGATGGAAGCGAAGGATAGGGTTTGGTTAGGTAGGACCTATATCCCTTGGAGGATCTCAATTAGAGCTTGTTGATGAGATTCATATGTTTGAATGAGATCATAGAACGTTATTTTTACAAGAGATTAGTGAAGTTGTTTGATCTTGGTGCAATGGGAAACTCCATCGAGACTGGATAGTTAGGTCCACGAATAACCACTTTAGGTGGTGGTGTGATCGGGATGGCGGAAGGAGAAAGAGATGCCGTAGGTGTGCTCTCTTTAGCTATTCCATTGTTTTTTTGACCTTGAGTAGCAATGCTAATCATGTTGATCTTGTGAATATGAGACGAGGAAGATGGCAGGATAAGTCATTGTTATCGAGAGGCGGGGTTGCAATGATGATAGATTTTTGTGGGGCGGGGATAGGTGGTACATGAGAAGGTATTGAAGCTAAGGGATTTTCCCTCTGTAAGTTGTCTTTCTTAGATTTTCCATCCAAGATAGGAAACTGGTGAAGGATAGCTTTCAAAGCTTTGCATCCTTCTACATTGTGTCTGGTGTGCGGTGGTAGGCATAGATTTTAGATTCATCATAACCTATAGGTTGAGGTTTAGATTGATCATAGGGTCTGAGTGGGGGTAGGGAAATGGTCACATCCCCTACCAACATATCCAGGATCTTGGCGTAAGATCCTTTGAGGGGTTCAAATTCAGATGAAGATGAGGCTATTGATTGAGTGGGTGAGATAATTGATTGTTTTGGTAATGGTTGGGTACGAGTGGTTCGTATGGGTGGTGGCTTAGGCAAGGGATTTTGATGATTGGGTTTAACTAGGCATGGCTTCTTCTGCGTAGAAGTCATGTTTAGCTGGTTAGATGATGAGGCCATAGATGACGTGGTGGCGGAAATAACCATGGGGAAAGAGGAGCGATAGCAAAAATTCCTTCAATGATCAAGTTTTCTTAGGTTTGGTAGGTAGGAAGGATACGTGGGGTGACAGTGTTGAGACGCCCATGGATTTTCGTATGGGTACGAGAAGGTGCAGTTGTGTTAAAGAAGACATGGGAGGCATGGTGTATTGAGGCAAGGTGGAGGGGTGAGGACCCAATATAGAAGGTAGGTGTGATGGTGAGGGTTGAAACTGTGTCTTGGTGTGATTGGGGGTGAGGTTTTAGTTGTGGCAGAGGCATAGATTGGACTCGAGAGAGACCGGGTCGAGTCTCTAGGTGGATTGACGACTTTATTTTTGGATAAATCTAACCGTTTAGGTGGGTGCGTCAGGATGGGTATTGGTGAAGTCCCAAGCATAGGGGAAGGTTTGGTTAGGTTGATAGAGGTGGATGAGGTATTCGGTAGAGATGAGGGGGGTGAAGGTGAGGACATAGGAATTTTGAGCTTTTGTAAAAACTTCAGGCATATGGTAGCAGTCTCTAGATTAGTCATCTGCATTTGAGTAGAAAATTGTGTACTCAAATGTTCCCATAAGACTCGTCTATATTGGGGGATGACAATCTTCACATGTGGACAAGAATTTTGGTATGGAAGAGAAGTAGGCTGTGATTCCAATCCACTGTGGGTGTGATATAGGGGCGAATGAGGTGTTGTATCAATGGGTGTTAAGAGGTCAACCGGTCACTGGAAAGATTTAGGCGATGAAGAACTGATAGGGAGGAGGGCATGTTCTAGATGATCCATCATGGTTAAGGAGTTTGGTGATGTAGGCTTGAGGGGTTTCTCCTCTAAGGACGACAGAAAAAGTGGTGATCCTTCTTCTTTTGCAGCAAGAGTAGTGGAAGGAGATGTTTGGGAAATAGATAGGTTGGATAACATCCGCTCACAGTCTTGCAAGGATGTGGTGTAAGAAGGCTCTTCTGTGAGAAGAGAACTTTGGGCGGTTGATTCCTTTATGGGTAAAGGAATAGCGGGGTTGTCCTCTTGTCCTGATGAAGGAGAAGGGGGCGAGGACCCGTGCATTGGTTAAGAGGCTTGATTCAGACTTTCCTCGATGGAAGCCCTTGCACGGGAGTTGAAAACCGCATGGATCTCATGCACGATCTTCTCATCGGCTAAGGTTTCTTGGTTTCATTCTATCGTTAGATGAATGGTTTGGAAATGGTTTGTTGAAGATTTTTAAATTTTGATTAGCAGGGGCATTAGGATTATCGAGGGTTATATCCCCTGCATCAACCATTTCCTGCACTATGTTTTTCAACATCTTGCAGTTTTCGTGGTTGTGTCCCTTCACGCAATGGAAGTTACAGAAGTCATTTTCTTTATACCAAGAAGGTATAGCGTGGGTGGAATCAAACCCAGAGTGAGGTTTAACAGGAGGCAAGGTGATAGCTCCTGCTTTAAGCAATTTTTTAAAGATCACATCATAAGTTTCTCCCAAGGGAGTGTACTTGATGGGCTCGGCTTTATACTTATAGGTGGATTTTGGCTGGGTATTAGATGGTGCTTGATATTTGATCATAACCACGTGTATGGATCCTTTTTATTTTGAAGTAACTGATGCATGAGAGTTGGTGGTGTTGGGTTTTTTGGTGGAGTCTTGGATTCGGAAATTTGAGTTTTTGTTGCGCAACTTCAATTTCTCCTCCTCTAAGACTCGAATCACTAGTTTCCGAGCCATAGTAAAGGCCCCATCAAAGGTGCGGAAAGTTTGAATTTGGAGGGTGGGAGAAATGTGTTTAGCATAGGCCCACGTAAAGAGTTCGATGAGCTCGGCCTGAGGTAAGGCATAAGTAAGTTGGTTGATGAGGCCCCGCCATTGTCCAACGAAATTTGCGATAGACTCGTCTTCAAATTGTTGGATGGCATAGAGGTCGGTAATGGATACTTTCTTGGAAATATTGATGGAGAAGTGATCCAAGAAATATTGGGCTAATTTGTTAAAGGAGAAGATTGAGTCTTTGGGCTAAAAGCAATCTGTACCACTCCAAGGAAGGTCCTAATAAGGACATTGGGAAGGTACGGAGTAGTAAAGCATTTTCATGAGAAATCAGATAGCAAGCATGTCTAAATGATCGCAAGTGTTGTTGAGGGTCCTCCTTACTACTAAAGTGAGTAAATTTCGGTAATTCCCATTGAGGAGGATATGTATGAAAGGGGACAGAAGGATGAATAGGATCCTGACAAACTTGCTCGTAGTCGAGTGGTGTTATGGCTTCTGAAACGAAGCCTCAAGATTTTGCATCTTGTCCATCATCTATTTGATTAAATCATTGGTTGGGTTAGATGATGGTGTTGTCATCATAAACGAAGGAGGATTAGGCCAAGAGTCACTACTAGAAAATGGTGGGGTTAAATTTTGATAAGGTATAGATGATGAATGTGTTGGGGTAGCCAAATAAGGGTGTCCTATATAAGATGTTGAGGCCACCGGATGAGTTTGTGGAAAGGAAAGGTGGGTGGAGCCGAGAGGGAAAGCTTGTGTGGATAGGTGGTAGAGAATAAGTTGGTTATGAAAGAGGCAATCTACGAGAGAGATGAGGTAGGGGGTGGATGGTAGTGACATGTGGGTCCCGGATCAACCAAAGGAAGGCCAATTGGTGTAGTATGAACCATCAAAGCTATCGAGCTGGGACACGGTGCTAAGGATGAAGACAGTGAGGCAGAGTTATTAGGTGGGGAAGGGGCTAAGTGAGCGGCTATACTAATAGGCATACCAAAGAGGAGCTAACCGTCGGGTGTACGGTCAGTGTATGAGACAAATAATACTATACGGCACCAAGATTATCATCCAAAAAATTTAGCAAAATCCGGATCTTCTACGGTGATCTTGGGAAAAGCTTGGTGTCCATAGGATTCCCATAGGATGTGAAGGGGGTGACTCAGGAAAATACATGGAACAAGCATGTGAAACCATGGTTGTGGCTTGTTTCAGGTGATAACAACCATGCACAAGAGGATACAACATGGAATTAGTCAATTAGGAATGAAACAACAACAAAATGTTGGAATTGGTAGGTTTCTCGGTTTGTTAGGAATCGTGAAACATAGAAGCGATATCGGTGCAGTAGCGATGTTCGTAAGATGGTAGCCGGTGTCGGTCGGAGTAACTAATGTTGGTAGAAGAGGACCCGTGTCGGTCCTTTGTGAAGGGAAAGAGAAAATGTAAGATCTTGCTGGTTTGGGGATAACAAGGCTTAGTATACCCACCAAACTATCTGAAGTGATCACTGAGACAGAGTATAACAGAGAAATAGAACTGAAAAAAAAAAAAAAAAAACCAAGCAAGATACAGAAGCAAATCAAGAGACTAACCCTAGGATTAGTTTTAATCACTTTGGGCTTATGCCTTATACGTAAGATGATGTCAATCCTAAACAAAAGACCTAAGGGAGATGTCAAGTTTGTTTTGGCTTGTAAGGCTACCTCAGTTGGGCGGAGGAATACCGCGGGAAGGGGGGATGTTTGAGATGTTGTGTAGATTATGATGTGATTTGGTATGTGTTGTGCAGTGAGAGTAAGATTAATTTCTCATCAATACCGTGGATATCACCCCCACATGTACGACTTGTTACTTAATCTATGTTCACTAGAATTAAAAACAACAAGCAAGAATGTGATGCACGTGTTTTAAACCCAAATAGAAAATGATATTCGATGAAGCAAAGGAAGAGAAGAGGTTAAGAAGATGACTTTCACTAATGTAAAGATGCAAAAGAAAGACAAGTTCTTTTACCAAAATGACAAAATATTTTGTGAATATTTTAGAAGAAAGAAACAACAAGTATGCTCCCTATATGAAAACAAGAAAGAAAGAAAGAAACCCGAGAAGGGTCCCACCGGGCATGCCAAAATGTTTCGCACATAATTTTTGTTCCAAAATAGAGTTATTTCTATCTTTTCATTCTCTTGAGAAACAAATAAGGGTTAGGGCTAGGAGGAATACCTGTTGAGTGTTGGGAAGGTTTTGCGCGTGCGTAGAGAGATCAGACCGATTTTGAAGAGTTCCTTTTTTTCTAGGAAGGACTACTTGTAAATAAGAATACAAGACCACCAGATTTTCATTAAACAGTAAGTGAGGGAATTTCCTTGGGCCTAGGAAATATTAGACTTCCTTTCGAAGGTGGTAAGTTCCCTTTTAATACAAATTAATTCAAATGATAATAAAGAAGCTATTGCGAAATCATGATTTAGATGCCTCGTTACTAAAAGAAACAGGACTAAACTACCAATAATAAAATGTCATGTTGTTTGTTTGGTCACTAGTTATTGATACGTTCAGATCGAGTTACAGGGATAGACAAGGCTGGATATGAGATTGTTTGGAGGTAAATGGGTAAAAGGTTGTTTTTTGGTATAAGTCACATTGTGACCGCGTCGATCACCTTTGGATAACCAACCACGTTTATAAAACTGATACTAGTAGGGGATAACCGATATCGGTAGGGGCAGTGATTTAGGGGATTTTAAATGGAGGTTGGTTATAAGGTGGTTATGGGGTTTAGAAGGTTGGTAGATGGTTGAGGGGAGTTGTAGGGTGATAGAGAAGACTCAGAGAGTGAGAAATTTGTCTTTGGGGAAATATATGGATGGATGAATGGAGGTTAGGTGCAGGGTACTGCTGGGTGGTAGATCCAGGAGTGAGCTTATAATCACTATGAATCAAAAGTTCACAAAGTAGTTTCTAGAAGCATACAAGGTAATAAAAGAGACTACTTACTAGTTTGCGAAGGCAAGGCTCAGTTGGGATGATCCGGAAATCGGAAGTGAGCTGATGAAGCTATCCTCGACTCTCCCAATGTTTGGATGAGTGTGACAGTGATCTAGTTGCACAGTTACAGTCTTGGGCCCAATACCCTTCTCTGTAATCTCTTCTCTCTCTCTCACTTATCTATCTCCTCCAAATGAATTCCGATCCTTTGGTTTTGGTTGGGGGAGGTCATTTACAGGGAACCGATGGCGGTTACCTAACCGACGCCGGTCGAGTAGGGACCGGCATCGTTAAGTCAAAGTTGGCTATTTTTAGTAAAATAACCAACTTTCCCTCGTTTTCTCCCGAGGCATCAGTTGTGGGCTTGGTCAAGTCATTATTAGGTTCGTTTTGGTGCGGGTGAGGGGTGACGAGTCATGGGTGTGGGTCTGGACCAAGTCATAGGTCTTAATTAGGTTAGTTTAGGGTTAGGGCTAGGTCATGGTGAGGTGGCGAGGTGAGGTGGCAAGGTTGGAGATGTGGATTTATTAATTATAAGGTAATTAATAAATAATTAAGTGTGTAAGGTTTAGGTGGTGAGGTAGGGTTAGGTTGCGAGATGAGATGCGGGGCACAGGGCATCGTAAGACCCAAATTTTGTGTCTACAGGAGGTCTAAAAGGTGGATGAGTATGTTGTTTTTATTGCTGCTATTATGGCTTAAAGGAAGATTGTTTTGAACCATTCCCACGACAAGGAGGATGAGTGGTCCCCCTTGATTTATTTTCCTGCATCTACTAAGTACAACTCCTCACTCTATCTCTAGCCCATTGAGTCTTTCCGATGTTATCATCTACAATGTAGGCCTTTTCAATGTCGTTAGCAAAAGTATGTGTACAATGCATATGCACTACCCTTCCCAAATCCCAATTCAAGCTCATGATGAAATTGTGAATCCTAACCTACACATCTTCTATATAGTCTACATACTATAGGAAGTCTAAAAATGACTTTCATACTCAACCACTTTGTGATAGATTCCTTCCATAAGTCATGAAAATCATCAAAACTCTACTGAATAAATCATCTAGATAAGTATCGGCTCCTAAATTGCTCCTCAAAAAACTCCCATGTCATATTCTTTGAATCTACATGGAGCTTCTTCTCCTCACTCGCCATCAAACTCCTGCTCCCTCTCTTAGAAGATAAATCACAACATGAGTTTTTGTTTTGCTAGTACATGGGAATAGCATGAAGCATCCGCTCAAGCTAACTAACTAAACATCACATTGAAATGCACTTGTGTCTCTAAAAAAATGAGATTGATGAAGTTTAAAAATCTCTATGATATGATTTTTTGTTGTCATTTTCTTGCCTTAAGGTCTCTCATCAAAACCATCTCTCGACTAGGGCTCCTAGATCTCTTTCTATTTCCCTCAGCCCTATCTCTATGCCCTCTCGATGGTGAATCTGGTCTTACTGACTCCACATGGGATTTCTCTTATCTATGCTCCTCACTATGTTATGAAGGATGTTTAGCCACATGTGATGGCTCCCTATCACGTTGGCTAGGTTTTCCCCCTACTTCTCCACCTCATAATGCTACTTTGACCTCATGTAAGGTCTAAATATTCTCCAAGTAGTATAGAAACAACTACTTACTCGGGGTGGTAAGTCTAAATTAATGTGCAATACCTCCTCATCTAATCCACACCTACATAGACCAAGGCAAGAATTAGTTCATCATCATCTAGGTTCATTTAAGTTTTATAGGTTTTCTACATTTTTAGTTATCCAAAATGTCATGTGTTTAAAGTTAGAGTTATGCTAAATTTTTTTGTTTGTGTTTCCATGTATGCCCAAGGGTCCAAGTGTTGAACCCACGGCTCTGATACCAAGTGTAATGCTCACATTTTCGACCACAAAACCTAAGACAAAAATCAATAATTAATTAGGAAAATTAGGGAATATTTTTTTGTTTAAAATGGTTACAACAAGATAACCATCAACTAGATATTAATATTTTTCATTTAATAAATTCCACAAATCAGTAAACTTGTTGAAATTAAATTACTAATTAAATATTATTAGTTTATATTAAATTCGATCTGGATTTTCCTCTTCTAAGGTACTCATTAACTTTCATTTAAAAATGTTGACTAGCTTAATCTCATTAATTTACCTCATTTAAAATTTCACTTAAGTTATAAAGGGTCAATTCCTAATTCGATTAACCCTAATGTCCACTTATATCATATAGTTATTTAACTATATGTTTTTAAATTCTACTTAATTCACCCTTATAAATCATTATATAAGTTACCCATTTCACAATATTATTTAATGAACCCTTATAATTCCAATGCCGTTTATATACTTAATAATCTTAAGGCAAAGAGTCTCAACTTACCATAAACCATTCAGTTTTCTCATTCATTTTTAATACCCATACTTTAATTAAAATTACCCATTCCCATAAAATTACACAACTTGAAATGTGTAGGGTTAATCCTTAACCCTTACATTAAATTGATATGAACCCTTAGATTTAGGTTGTCTCAAAAGAACCCTAATCATCTTTGAGGTCTTCTTATTCTTTCCTTTACCCTAAACTCATTCATTTATTCATTTTTATTTGCAGGTTGGAGGAGTAGAAGCCATGGAAGTAAGAGGGAGACCATGGAGAAATTTATTTTGGTTACAAGTTTTGCAAATGGGAGGAGACTTCCTCCATTCCATTCCTTATTTAGTTTAGTTTATTCATGGGTTTTCTATTGCAAGGTTATCTATTTGTTTTATTATAGATATTCCACCATGAATATGGTTTTGGGTATTTAGTTATTCACATTTCTTAAGTTCTTCATTTGGGGAAATCTCATTTTCTGTGAACTATGAGGATATACACTTATATACATATATACATGCATTTGTACATGTATATATGCCCATAACTAAGGTGGTTCTAAATTCTATTTTCAAATATAATCATCTAAGTCACTCATTTGATCTAAAACAACATTTTTGAAAAGAAAGATGCACATAGACAACAATGAGTGTCGGTTGCTCAACTAGTCTTGGTTTCAATTGTGCCTTTGATTACGGAAGGGCTTCCAGCACTAGTTACCATAAATATATATTATTTGTTAAAACCTACACAAAATTATATATTCATGAATATATACTTCTATATATTCTTTTACGAAGCTCGTGATTTATTAAAATATCTATTTTTACATCTTCTAAGTACATATTTCAAGTAACTAAGTAAAAATTTTAGTTTCATTGAACTATTTTTGTTTGATAGAGACCGATGTCGGTTTTATTCCATTGATGGTCAATCGGCCCCGGTGGTTTGTGTAAAAACAATTTGTTTTAAAATGATATATATAAACATATATATTGAACAATATATACATTTATATATATCCAAGAAGAGTTGTAATTTCATTGGTTTATAAAAAAATATAAAAGTGTAAATGACAACTTATTTCTTGATTTAAATGTACTAATGAGTAAATTTTCCACTCCAACAATGTTCAAATGTTGACGACGTGAGTTATTTTTGAACCACAATACATTAAACTTCACATAGAGAAGTAATTTAATCATTTTCTAAATGCAAGTTTGTTTCCTTTTCACAATAAAAATCACATCCATTTCTAGAGAAACAAGTATACTTACATATATCTTTCCAATACAAACACAACTATTTTACAAGATGAAAACACAAGAAACTTGATTTCATTTCCAAAATTGAAGGAAATACATTTTCAATAAATACAACTTTCAAATTCCTTCTTTTAACCATTTCCAAAAACATAACTTGATAGTAAAATTTTCAAGAGACTTTCTTTAAAATACAAGAGTATACAAGCCTTCCAATCTAATGTGGAAACAACATGTCCAAATTTACAAAAATACCTATCTCCTTTTTCTTAATCTTCCACAAAAAAACTCTTTCCAAGATGACAACTTGAGCTCCTCCATTTCTTCAAAATCCAATCAAAACAACAAGGAAATGGGAGTAGGCAACGCTCTCCACCAAACCTATATTCTAATGAGAAGGAGAAGCCATACTCCTCATTGGCCCCTGAGCCGAAAAAATGAAGCAATAAGAGGTATCAAGAAATTATGTCAACTTTTATAAGGCTTCAACAACAACCATTCACACAAAAAGCACAATACAATATTGGAAACAAAAATATAATTTTCCCAAGCACAAAGGCTCAATATCCAATCTAAGGGAGAAAATAAATATGGGGAATCACTTATACCTCCTAAAGGGTTAGGTATCCACCTTAAAATCCTCCAAATCTTCATCCACAAAACCACTACCAACCAAACTTGTATCCCTCTCGTAATATCTTATCTCTTTCTCAATCTATTATCACTCCCTCAAATGAGCATATCAAGATAAGAAAGAAATATTTATTGTTATCACAAGGTGGGACACCCAACCCAAAATCCCTTCAAATTCATAAAACAAAATATTATCCCTCCCTTAATAGATCCCCATTTTCTTTCTCCTACACAACCTTAAGGCCATACTATCCCCAAATCCAAAACAATACAACATCCATTCATTTTACAACCATTTACACAACAAATAAAAATAAAAATGCAAGGGTAAAGTCCCTACCTTTCCATTGAAAAAATTCTCCAATCCACAAGCACAAGCTCTAATATTTTCCAAGTCCAAAACAAGCACAAAACAATCCCCCAAGATCTCAATAAGAACCCTAAACAAGCTTGTCCAAAAAAATCTAAGAGCAAGATAAAAAAATGTAACCCTAAAACTTCAAAACAACATACATAAATAGAAAGAGAGGAGAGAGTGGTGATGTGGCTCTAAGTAGGGTGCCACATCACATATCCTCCACTCCACTTCACATGGTCAAACACCAAGATGAAATCTCATAAATTGGTTGGTGAGAATATGACAAGTTCTCCTTCCACACACAAACCATTAACCATAGTTATAAGGAAAAAATTAAAAGCTCGTGTCAAAAAGTACAATAGTTTCTCCTTTTTACCTTTCAAATCACATAATGGTGCCTAATTTTGACCCATTACCCCATAGGTATAGTTGGTAGGTGAATTTAAGAGGTGTGGGAGAGGCTTAAATTGTCCCACAAGCCTCTAAAAATGGATCCAAATCCAAAATTCGAGTTTGACAAGTAAGGTTGAGTACGCAACACTAAAACCAATAAAATCCATTTCAAATCCATAGTACAACAAGGACAACTACCAATGTTTAATTCCCCCTTGGTCATATCCCAAATTACTTTAATTATCATGATTTTTTTATTAAGGGTAAATGCTTTTGAAGGGGACCATACCCCAGTACAAAAAAGGGCCAATACCTAGATACACCAATGGAGCACAAAAACAATAGGTCTAAACATCTAGATGTACAACAAAGCACCAAAAGCAGTGGCGGTGAAATTTCCTAATAGAAATAGATAACAAATAGCAAGTCAATAGCTAAACAAATACCTACAAATAGCATAAAAATAGTCCAGAAGCAGAAGGCCACTAGCCTAGATAGAGTGTTAAACAAAGACAAGACGAGTAATCAAACCTTATGCGAGACACGGTGGATTTAAGTTTATTATTTTCTTTCTTCTTCCTTTCAACCAACATCCAACCCTCATTATCATATTCCTCAAATATTCAAAGAAAAACTTCAATATTCTTGATGGGAATATGGCCCTTGATGAGGGTAGTGGGGCACCATCCATAAAATATTTAGATTTGGCTACTTAGGTAGATGAGAAGCGAAGCTTGTGACTCCTTAAGTGGGAGGAATTGTCTAATGGGTTTCAAGAGTCCTTAATTGGATTTAAATGGGGACTAAATGTAAGATGCTCAGGTAAATAATCCTTCCACCACACATGTTTTCCTTGCATCTAGAATGTGTACTGATCATCCAAGAGATTTTCTTTTTGATAGCATCATCGACATCGAAGGCAAGACCCTCATAGTCAATCCTCTAAACCCAATGTCAGTCACCTATTCACAAGTTGATTTCAATTTGGAAGAGCTTGGTAGGTATCTAGATCAACCAAAATCCTACCATAACTTGTATGAGTATGACCATAAGTTTTGTCATCAACTTTCACCAAGGATCTTAGTGAATATCCTATTGCAATGAGGCAAAAATTATTCCAAATATGAAGAGTTAGTCCTAGAAAGAAAATCCAAACCGAGTAGGTATCGAAAGATACTTTTAGAGGATTAAAATATGGATACCATGGTTTGGATATTTGATTATGTTCTTCCCAAACCCAATCTTGGTAAAAATTAAATCCATGTCCTTGGGGTTTTAGAAATAGCAATAAAATAGGCTTTAGCATTGGGATAAAGTTCAATCATACCCTTGATCTTTTGCCTCAACCTTTGAGAGATCCAGTCATGTAGTTGAGATAGCTTGGGCCAAAATTTGTTAAATCTATAGATGAGGCCAAGTTAGGAGGAATTTTCCTCCTCCTTGAGGATCTTTTGCAAAATATCCTCCTCTATCTTCAAAACTAGAGTTTTTTGAGTAGGTTGTAGTATCTTATCAACATTTATTTTACTTTCCTTCTATTTAGAGACAACTTCAACAAAGGTTTTGGTGGAACCACCATTCCCTAATCTAATCTCTTACTTCTCAAATTCCCCGATCGATGCTTCCCCACCTTGCACAAAGACATTAGTAGTATTATGAGGATTTTACTGCACTGATCCGCTATCGATTTATAACCATTGTTGGGTTTTGTAGCAGAGGATAATTATTTACTTAGGTCATCTTTACCTACCCCAACAGATAAGACCCTATTCTGTGATTAGGAAAAGAAACTTTACCTCAAATCTTTTAAACAAGGGGGTCTCGGTTTTCGCAAAATCCATACCAATCCAAGAGATAAGTTCATCATTTTCCTTTCCTTTTTGCACTCACCGCCCATAGATATGCTAGTGTTAGGGACAAAGAACTTAAGATGTAAATGACCATACATTTTTGGCTGATGCCCTTCACTTGAAAAATCCTTCATTCCCCAACATTCCTAGATTCCCATAGCCTTCGCAAGTCGGAGGGCCATCATGATTTTATTCTCGAAGTGGTGATTAGTTGCTTTAGGATTTCCCATCTTCTCCCTTTCAAAGGTTATTAATTTAATTAACATGCTTAATCAACTTAAATAAGAGCACATTACTTAACAATAATAAAGTGAAACATATTACAATGTGTTGGTTGGATATTTTGTCAAGTCAAAATATGAGGTTCAACCACAATACATGGGATTAAATCCCTCCTCAAAGATAAGTGAGGTTGTCTGTTTATTACTAATCTAAAACACAATAGAAATAATCCGTACAATATTCACACTACTCTAACCATTGGGGTTGGGATAGAATCCCAAAATCCATATCCACACTATGTGAAGATGTTGTTTTTATAAATGGACTGGGTCAGAAACTATTATTATGGAAAAAATACAATGGAAAGGAAATGAGAGGAACGCATTTTCTTTCGAGTAAACACAAAGCATGGAATAATCATACGATCTTTAGATAACAAATGTAATGTTTGAAATGATTAGAATCATCAAGATGCTAAAAAAATAATAGCTTAAGATTACAAACATAAGAACAATATCTTAAGAAAGATACGTCTCACAACACAAAGTTTACAAAATAGCATCAGCTTCTATTCCTCAGATGATTAAAAGAAAACACAAAGTTTTTCTTCTTCACAATAGTTCTCAATATTCCAAAAATCTCAACCTCTTGGAATGTACGTACATCCCTTATTTATAATAAAAATAGTTGAGAGAAAATAGGACAAACCCTATAAAACAGTCTTTTAACAAGAGTCCTATTTTGCTTGACTCTCACACAGGAGACCAAGTCAAAATATGATTCCTATGTGACGAAACAGAAATGAAAAAGACATGTCAATTTCAAGATTGAAATGACACGTTGCATCAAGACTTAGTCTGAATCGTCATCTTTTTCTTCCTCATCTTTCTCTTCTTCTAACTGAGCCTGTTTGTTCCGAAATTCTTGGAACTTCCAGATTATACCTTGCATCTCATTTTCATCAGGTGCAGTGGAATGATCACTCAAGACTTCACATGTTTCATGAGTGTCACTGGCATTACCGGGAAGCTTTCTCAATCTTTTGTTGAGTTTTCTCAGGGCCTCCAAAGAATGTTCAACCTTTACAAACCTATCAATGATTTCAATGCCAAATCCGTGAGTTGGTTCATGCTGAATTAATTCTTGGATTTGTTTGAAAAGATCATCAGTTGGTAGGATGCCCGAGTTTCCACGACACTTTTGCACATATTTTCATCAGTTCTTCTTCCAGGTCACTCTTGCCATCAATCAATTGATCTCTTGATTCTCTCAATTTACCACAAGCTTCGTTGAGAATCTTTACCCTGAACTTGATGGCTTTGGTCAGCTGGAAATGCTTATCTGCATGTGGGATGACACCTTCTTCTACCAAGATGCATGATGGGATTTGCTTCAGTACCTAGAGAGCTTTGAAATTCAAATCAAGGTGTCCGATCTCTTGAGAGAAATCATCATCCATCTTTTCCCCATCACTCTGTATATTCCCCAAAGATTGATAAACTTCTATGGTGTCTTGAATCACTTCTTTCCCCTGTTGGAGCAGCCTTTGGGTCCATTCATTGACCACCCTCCCTTTTTCATTAATCTTTTCAATTACAGGAACTGATGAGAAGTCAAACCCGATAGGATCAGAGGATGATGGTACGGACTCAAGGGGTTTTGAGAGCTTAAGCAATACCTCTAGTCAACTGCTCCACCTTTTCTTTAAGCTTATCCCTGTTGTCTTTTGTCTCCTTCAATTTCTGGCATAGCACATTCATAGCATCTCATGCATCCTGTTGTGCTCCTTCTATTGTCACTTCTCCTAGAGCCACCTTGGTTATCTGATAGTCAGAGGCCATTATATCCTCTTTGGTTTTGTCAGTCGCGGGAGTGGCGATCTCTGCAAACTTATGTCCTGAAGCGTCCACTAAAACCCTTGAAACTATTTTGGGTTTCTTGGCTGATTTAGCAGTAGAAGCCTTGAGTGAACTAAAATCAAAGGCTGGTATGGGTACAACCACCTTCTTTTCATCAAAGTTTTTTCAAGTAAACATTGAGGTGTGTCGAGACGGATTTTCCAACTCTGTTTTATAAGTTGATATCATACTTTTAGGGGGAGGGAGATCCACTGGTGGAGTGGGGATAGTTACCAGTGTGGTAGAAGATTCGGTGAAAAGGGGTGTAGGGGGAGGCATACCTATAGTTACTTTGGTCCTAGCAGAGAGGGGTGAGAGTCAGAGAAAATGCTGGCCATGGCTGATGAAGTGGAAGGGGAAAGAGGGGGTAGAAGTGGTTGTGAAGTAGGAAGCACAGATCCTGACGCCAAAGCCTAGGATGCAAGAGATAAGGTCACTTCAGTTGGGCAATCAACAAATGGTGAAACTAGGGGCTGGCTCACTTCTCTTTCCAAAGAAATTTCTCCTATTTCTGGTGGTGTTGGTGATTCTGGCACATTCACCATTTCAACTGGAGTAACAGTTGAAGGGGTTTCTTGTTCTCTTCTCTTCTTGAAAAACTTGACCTTTATAGGTCCCTTGGAAGAGCTTTTGTCCTTTTCCTTTTTGGAGGGCCCCGCCTCTGTAACAACCAACTTTGAAAAATTATCTTCTTTGAAACTCATTCCCAAGAGGTGAGCCATGCCTTGGTGCGTGCGAGAATTAGGGCTGATCTATCTGTAATGGAGGCTTTTTCACCGATAGACCAATCAATAGGTGGGAAAACATATTGATCTTCATTCAATCCATCATAGGAAGGATCCAGAACACTTTCATTATCGCCAGTACCTTTTGGTATGTCAGCGAGCTTGAGTGTCTGAATCTCTGCAAGTGTCAACCTGCTATGATCTTTTCTTCGGACAACAACCTCATCACGTAAATCAATCCAGATGTCTTCTATGCTTGGTACGTGTGGGTGCAGAGTTCCATATGACTTAAGGACTCCTCGAAAATCAAACCCATCTCTGGGCTTCATGTGCTTTTTCAACTTATCTTGAAGCTCATGTACAACATTCTTGGCTTTCACCACTGTTGAACAAGTATACCTTCCAATAGAAATTGGGAAAGATACAATGGCCTTGTGTTTACTCTATTGGAATTTGTGAAAATCCAACAATTGCCTGACCAACTCCATCAAGATTAGTTTGTCCCCTAGATATCTGGGAAAATAGAAAGGATCCCCCAGGTACATGACTACTCGAAGATATGTGAACTTCTTGAATTGCAAGAAGACACAACCCCATTTTGAAACTTCAGCCCATGCCTCATCAGAGACTCTCATTTTCCTCAGTTCGGGGTTTAACCTGTAGATGTTCTCGTAAAATAAGGCATCATTTACCCTTCTGAATTGGTCTTCAGACCCTTTTCTTGTTAGTGAGGAAAATACCAATAAACATGCTCCACTGTCTTGTTCCCCTTTGTGTCCAATCCAGGATAGTTCCTCATGTCAGCCGTTGCATAGGTGACATACGAGGACATATAAAACTTCCCAGTAGACAAGATTGTTGTCATCTGAGAATCTATCTCATTACTGATAAGAGTACCCCAATCAATCCCCTATTGATTCTTCTTAATAATGATCATGAATTGGTACATCCATCCTTGGAAAACATTTGATTCAGGGGAAACCAAAAACCCGACTCAACAGAGTAATGATATCATTGATTTCCTGAATGAAATCACTTCTAGGAACAAGTCTTGGGAACCTGGAAACAACCGGCTTGGCTTTGATTAGGAACTTCTTGTTCACGTGTTTGATACAATCCTCCTGATCATTGTCCCAAGATTTTTGGGCTGACTTGAGATCTACATCTCCATACTCCTCAAAGTTAGGTAGCTTGAGAAGATCATCGAAGTAACCTCCGTCCAACTTGATTACGACCTCTCCCACCTGATTTTTCATAGAACGAGAAGCGAGTCATAGTTTGAAGCATAGGCCAAGATGAACTCGGGGCACTGAGTAGACATGGGGAAACCTGCTGTAAGAGGTAGACCACTACCAACTATTGATTTCATCCATGGGGTTTGGGAAGAACTCTTGACTCTATTCCAAAATCTTCCATATCTATGTTTCTGAGCTCTGTATCCCGGATGTCGTAATTGCAATCAATGTAGGAGGAGACTCCACCTTCCTAAATTTGTACTTCATCCTCCCTGATTTTTCAGTCTTATCTTGTGATGAACCAGGGTCCGACATGAGGAATTTCAAAGGAGGAATGAACTGATTGCTTCTGATTTTTAGACACTTCAGGTTTGAGGACCTACTCAGCAATCTCAGAGGCTCGAAACAATGGAGAGTATCGGAGATCAGAAGGTGTCAAACACTTCAGAAAACCCGACACACTGGAGATGTCGGAAATTTTGAAATGTCCAACACACTGGAGATGTCAGAAAGTTTGAAATGTCGACACACTGGAGATGTCAGAAAGATTAGAAATCTCGCTATCTTTGGAGGATGCCAGAATGTTTGAAGTGTCGACACCTTAAATTTCCCGATACACTGCGGGTTTTGAAAACTGCAAAGCACCCTGCGAAACCCGAAAAGAGGGAATCGAGGTAATTGTTAGGTTGAAACATGCAAATTCTTCTCCATTGTTGATATTCCTGATACATTTTTAATTACAATGACATATTCCAAGGAATAAAACAAAGTGAGCATCCAAGGGTGAACCCTAAAACACAAACTTGATTGGAAAACAACCTCAAAATGGAATAAATAAAACCCCAATAACCCCAACAAGAAAAAGACAGAAACTCGGAAGAATCATTACACAATTATTCCACAAATATCACAAACAAAGAATAAAGGGAAATACCTTCAATCAGAATGAAAAATGATAAAAATGAGCAACACAATCGAGCACAGAGGCGAGTCGGGTTTCTGGGTCGAAGATGCATGCACGAAAATCCACAAGGTAAAAAGTACGTCTGGTAAAAATGACGTGGAAATTCAAGTATTTATAAGAAATTTCACATTTAATACACTTCAGTTGACACATGTCAACTACCCAAAACTTCGGCATTAATGCCATGTCAGCATGCTTGGGGAGTCCGAGAACCCGACACAAAGGGTTTCAGAGAAATTTGGGTTTGAGTTACGGGAAGCAAGTGACATGAAGCATGATGCTTGATGGTTCGAAAACCCAAAACAAAGGGGCAAGTCAGGTTTCAGAAATCGGAAAACATGCGACATGAAGCATGTTCTGAACAAGGCATGTTTCGATGCTCGATGGTTCCGAAAATTGGAAACAAAGGAGCAAATCGGGTTTCGGGAATCGGAAGACAAGCGACATAAAGCATGTTCCGATACTCGATGGTTCCAAAAATCTAAAACAAAGGAGAAAAATGGGTTTCGGGAATCGAGAAGACATGCGACATGAAGCATGTTTTGAACAAGGCATGTTCCGATGCTTGATGGACCCGAAAACCCAAAAGAATTACTTGATGCGGGTTTTGGGTTTGGGGAACAGACAACATGAAGCATCCAAAACACATGTTGTCTTGCTATTGAAACCCGAAAACCCGATTATCTCTCTGAAAGGGAATTCTTAGGAAACCAACTCAAAAATTTCTTAGGGTTATCTCTTTTTTGGTGTAAAAAAAAATGAGATAACACAATGGTAACTCACATATGCCACAAAATAAATAAAATGACAAAGAAAAAAACACATATACCCATGGTCACATTTGATGTCACCCCACCAACGAGGACCTCCTAACAAATTTATCAATAACATAATAACATACAAAAAAACACAAGTTTCCAAGGTGACCTTATTTCCAATACCCATTATGATTTCATTGTTTGTCTCGTATCGCCTTTTGTTTGTTGTGATATAATTTCCTGCAAAATGAAAACAATACTTATTCGTCCTCATGGCCATGTCAATAACTTCAAAACAATAAAACACATATATATGTATCAATTCACATCATCAAATAACACAGCTAATCATCATCAAAATCAAGCAATTCCATCAATTGTTTAAAATTTCAAAATATTTCAATTCTATCATTTCATCAACAACAATGAGATCACAAGACTAGCTAGATCGTCTAACAAAATCTATATGTCAAAATCCAAAGTGTCAGTATATATAAAGTAGTAACTCTAGATCATCATCAATACTAAAATATCAATCCATGCATATAATCCATCATATGAGTCACAACATGTCAATAATCTAAACATCCATATCGTCTATCAAATAGGCTAATAAAAATATACTAATTTCCATGTCTATAATCAAGAGTAATAAAAAAACATAGTAAATAAGTTTCAAAGAGAAGTGGGCATTACAATTTTGATGTCCTCTCGGTGAGGAAGTGTAGTGTAAGGATTCTTGTGAGGCATAATTTTTGTTTGAAAACTCTCTCTTATCTACCAAACCAATTTTGAGTATAAGCCCTAAACATTGTTTTCTCCCTCACATGTATCTAAAAATACTTTTACTCGTAAAAGAAAATTTATAACTTATTAATGTACCTCTTCATCGTATCTTTTATCGATACTTGTGGAGAATCACCTAGAATGCATTGGTAATGCATGTAACTTTTGGGAAAACTCTTGAAAACTTGGTGTGTTCCATTTTGGTTAATGACCTCTTGTTTCTATGAAATTAATAAGGTGTTAAACTTAGCTCTTTCTACTCATTAAAACTCAATTGGTAATGTGATAAACCTGAGGAAATTGGAACTATATTTAGGAGGATTGGATATTCGAAACCTAATAAGTAATGTGGACATTAAGTAAAATGGTTCCTTACTCTAACATTTTAGTTTAATAGAAGAAATAGAACTATGAGAAAAATAGCAAAGAAACCACTTATACTTCCCCTAGAAGTAGAATTAATAACTTTTCACCGTTACAAAATGGCGAGATAATCTACCAACATTGGTGATGATCCTTAATGACATAAGATATGGGATATTACAATATAAGGAGTGCATTAATTATAAAACCAATAATAAATATGCTTAAAAAACGTAACTATAACTTGTGTTTTATAATTTGGAATGTGGAACGGATAAATTTATGGGATTAAACACAAGTAAAATGTATAAATATATAACCTTGATTGTATAAAATTGCTATTGTATGACCTAAAATTTATAGAGGACACAACCTCAATGGTTGAGATAAGCTGATAATTTTCTCTTAAGTTCCTGTAGGAGTATCGAACCTCATTTTTTGCCATAATATTTTTGGTGTTACAAATAATATTAAAATGTTATAAAAAATGTGTATAATATATATATATGTAGCCTTAACATAGCATGAATTATGTTATCATTGTAAAGTTATGATTATCTTTTTTGAAAATTAGTATGCTTATTTATAATACTAGAACCATAAATCATGAAAAAATTAGTTGGTTCAATGCTAGAATATTATAAGAATTAGTGTGAATCTCATAATGAACTCGAAAGTTGAAGCCATGACTGATAATACCTTGCTTTTCATATCAAACAATAAACATATGTATAATATTTATAACATAATTATATGCTAAGTCAATTTTGGACCTCGCATTGGTTAGTATGAAATTTTTGGAAGCATGCATAACGATTGTATCACCTTTTAGAATGGATCAATTATTATGTTCACATGGGTGGACCTTATGTACGTCTTGTCAAAGGTAGAGGATATTAGAACCTATTAATTTGTTCTCCTACCAAAGATATTGGAGTATTGTATTGATAGTGATGTGTTCTAGTCATTTTCTTCTCCCTGAACATTATTGGGTCTAATTTTTCATTTGTTAGAACATTTAATGTTTTTATACCCATTTACCTCTTAGATCGACATGTATATGATTTTTCGTCATTAAGAGTGAGTCATTGTATCCATTTATTAAGGAGGAACCCTTCTTGTATTTCAAATAGGTGATTGGTGACCTCAGAGACACTGGAAATATTAGGAAACATATGTTAAGGATATGGAGGAATTTTGAATTCCTCCTTCCCTTTGAGGAAACATGATATTGTCCCCTTAGTGCTTGGGAAGAAAACATTGAAGTTTTTTTTTAAGTATCAACAATAAGGTTTGGTGTGATGCTCTAGTAAATTTCTAGTAGGACCTCTCTTGTTTCCTATTTCTCCTAGCTCGCTTGATTTTTCCTATGTGTTAAAATATTAAGTTGTGTCCATTTTAAGATTATTTTGAGCTAGGGTGGGCTTAAAATTAAGAATTTTTTTTTATATAGAGTGAATGGTATCTCTTGTGTCGATATAATAGTATGAGAAAATATTTTCTATCACTAAAAATATAAATGTTGTCTAATTGATTGGGTTTCTAAATCAAGATTTGTGGTTGTGTGTTATTATTTTTGGGTACAAATTCAAGTTATGGAAACCTTATGGAAAATATTATGCTTAGTGTTACCATGAAAATTTAAGTGAGTTCTTTCGAATTATATAAAGTACTTCAATAAATAATTTGCATCCTTGTAAATGCTTTTGTTAAATTTAGGTGTTTTCCTTGTTGTTAAACCTCATCTTATGTGGTCCTGAATTTATTAGGTGTGGTTCTCATAAAAATTGAAGGCCATTATTGGTGGTTATTAGTCTTTCCTAAAGTAATGAACATTGGAGTGTAATTCAACCTAAGTGGAAGTATTATCCTTGTTAGTGTGTTGTATCCATGTGTGGCTACGTGGACACCCTATGCACAAAATGTTTCTTATTCTTCTTGGACCTTAGTTTTCATTCATTGGGATTCCATTGAATATTTTCTTATATAAATATTCTATGTTGTATCTTAGTTAACCTCGTAGAGTTATTTTGAAATTGTTTATTTCTTTTTCACTCTCTCTTTTCGTGATTTCCAGGAGGAAGTTGAGTCTAAAGGGAGGGGATGCAATTCCCACTCCTCTTGGACACTTATCGACTATGTTCTTTATTATTTTTTATTAGAGACATTAACATTATGATTATTATGTTTTTATTAGTAGGTGACAGGACTATATAGAAATTTGGATTATTGATATGTTGTGATTCGTATTTTGGATTATCTTTATGCTTTAGATGACACCTTTGGTGCATAGTTTTATACATTTTGGTTTGCATTTTTCTAATTTTATACTCACACATTTTATTCATGATGCATTACCTATGAATGATGTTTGTACTATTCTTGTCGTCTCATTGATGTTAGTAAATTGGTAGAATATAATTAATTAGAAATTGTACATAGTTGATAGAATTGTGTAATTTTGATGATGATTATTGATTGATATGCATGTTTTATTTCTTGATGTTATTGATGCAGCCTTCGGGATGAAGAGGTATTTTTGTTTATGATTGCAATAAAATAAAATCACTATACATCGGAAGGAGCTAGGGGACCAACCCTAGAAGAATTTTGGGTGTTTGCAGATAGGGCCAATTTGAAAAATTGGGTTCTATGTGTGTGTGTGTTTTAATAGTTATGCTTGGTTATGAGGTTTTCCATGGGTTGTGATGTTTCCCTCTTTTAATTTTGGTTATTTATTTTGTGGTTCATGTATCTAATTATTTGTAAAATCTAGTCACTTTATTAATTATTTTTAATAAGCTTTTAATTAGTTATTTTAACTTAATTGTAAACTAAAACGAATATGTGACAATTGGGAGTTAAGTAGGGTAGATGGTCCTTGATATTTACTTAATGTTGAATGGAATTAATTGCATTTTTATGTGTATACTATTACTCCTTTCCCAATCTCGAATTTTTCCTTGGAGGCCACTTTTGGAGACTTGTGGGACAATTTAACCTTGTCCCTTTCTTCTCAAAGTCACCCACCAACAATACTTATGATCTATGGAGTTAATTTTAGAATTTTTAATGCAATTGTTGAGTTAAAAAGAGTAAATAAATTCACTTTTCTACTTACCTAATTTAATATTTCCTTGTAGGGTTTGGAGTGCGAGTTCGAGTTTACACTTGTGCATGTCCTAGCCTTACTTATTCATGTATTATCTTTGGTTTTGTGTTTTGACTTGTTAGTTAGAATTGCGGAATGATGAAGTGGCATCCTACATGGATTCACCTCATCATACTCATCTCATTTTATTTTTTTTGAAGTGAAATTGGAGTAGTTGGGGTTACGTGTCTCATTTATACACTCGCATTTTTTGAATTTTGGCTTGGATTACTTGCTTGGAGCTTGGGAGTTTGCATTTTTGGATTTTAATTGGATTGAGGCTGATTCAAACTTTTTGTGTGAAGATTTTCAAAAATAAATGGAAAGGTAGGGACTTAACCTTTTTATTTATTCTTGCTTATGTTTTGATTGAGAAATATGGGATTGTTTGAGTGTATGTTTTGTGTGATGTGAATGGATGTATGTGTTCTTGCATGGGATTGGGTAGATTTTGACCCTAAGAATGGTGTGGGAGATGGAAAATGGGACCATTGGGGAGGGAAAATGGATTTGTGAGGCATGCATTTTAGAGGGAGTGTGATTAGGGTGTTCCACCTATGGGGAGAGAAAAGGAAAACATTGCCACATTTTGCATATTTGCAAGGGGAGAGATAAGGATGTATTTGAGTGTTTTGTTATGTGCACATGGAGGTTTTTGGGTGGAACCCCTATTTCACTTGGGAGGTAAAAGGAGGTGGTTCCCATATTTCCTTTCTCCTTTGGCTTGTTGTCAATCCTATGTGTTTATTGGAAAATTGTAAATCTTGTTTGTGTTTGTTTATTTGAATGTGTTACAATTTTTGGATTGTATGTTTTGTGGAAGCCATTATAATTGTGAAGTTGTCAAAGTTTCAAAATCTCCCTATTGTTCTATGATTGGGGTTTAGGCACCAATAAGGAGGATGACTTCTCCCTGTTATTGGAATAAAGGTTGGGTGGATAGCATGACCAACTCCAATTTCTTTATATTGTGATTCTAATTTGAAGAGATGAAAGAGTGAAAAGATGAAGCTTGGAGGAGTTACATTATAAAGAAGACAAGAATAATATTTTTGTAAGGTTTAGTCTATTATATCAAAGTGGAATTTTAGTAATCCTTGTAATGTATTCCTTCAAATTTTGTATTGTAAAATAACACTTTGTGGTGTTCTAGGAAATTAAACTATGAAGATTGAGAAATATGTTACTTTTTTTTTTGTTGTGAGTTGGGATTCATTACAAAATGTTAACTCATTGTACAAAAAAATATATATACTTTCTCATTCTTGTTGTAAATGTTATTGCATTTGAAATTCTGAATATATGGAAAGTATTGTTAATTGAAATGGAATTATAAGCAAGTATGTTCTTGGTTTTCTTAAAATAATCTTGTAATATTCCATTTACATGTTAAAAGAAAAACAATAAAGTTTCCGTGGTTGATTTTCCTATAATTTTCATTCTCTTTTAGTGTTACTTGAATAATAAGTATGTTACTATGGTTACTAGGTTTCCCTCACTATTTAAATCTAGAAAATGTAGGCATTTAAATAGTCTTTATCAAAATTAAGAAATATGTCTATTTCATTTACTTCGCAACTAGTTAAATAAAAAGGGGTTAGTATTCTAACTATCCCACATATCTATTGTATACAAATTTAATTAATCACATAGGCCCTTATATGTTATTTTATATTAAACTTGAATTAATATAGTGGTTATAGTAAGAATATATATATAGATACATACACACACACACACACACATATTTAATAATAAATAATATATATATATATATATATATATATATATATATATATATGTATAATATTATTAAATAAATTGTAGCATTGAATGATTATATATAATAATCGATGGAATGTTGATTTAATTAGACAAATCTTTTAAATAAAAAAACAAAAAAATGTGATAATAAAAAGGTGGGTTGAAAGGCCTATGACCATGGAAAAGGATATTAAACAATAGTTGGGGTGGATCATTGCTCCACCCCCAATTTAATACAAACTCCATTTTTACCCCTGCATGGTTGTATATACACATAGTTGGGCCAAACTAATGCAAAATCCATAACTAATACACACACACACACACGA
Source organism: Taxus wallichiana var. yunnanensis (assembly GCA_018340775.1). NCBI lineage: Eukaryota > Viridiplantae > Streptophyta > Pinopsida > Cupressales > Taxaceae > Taxus > Taxus wallichiana. Next base: position 945,370,849 of record CM031242.1, read on the forward strand.
GATATATATTGGCTAATCTTGTATAACTTAAATAAATCTAGGTTTATTTAAAAACAAAAGCAAAAAATATATATATATATATATATATATATATATATATATATATATATATATATATATATATATATATACAAAGAAACCCTAATCCGTGAATATACCTCATTGTTCAATAAAAATAGAATGGGAAAAAAATACACATAATAGAATTGTGGTAGATCTCCCATTTAACACAAAATATTACAAAAAGATAGAGTTTTCCAAACCCTCCTTAGCTTTCATGGCTTCCACTCCTCTTCCTCCCAAACCTGCAAAACAAATGGTGCAAATGAGAGATTAGGGAAATAAAAAGTGAATAAAATAATCCCATAAGGATTTTTCAGGGCTTGTTGGGTCAAACCTAGATCTAAGAGCCCTAATAGATTTAATCTAAGTAAGTTGGTGTCATTTTCATGGGAATGTGATTTAAATAAAATGTATGGGTAATTGGTTAATGGGGCCACTTAGTGCCTTACTGTGTTAGGATAAAATGTGACCATTTTAGCATGGATTATAAAATAAATAAATGACATTAGACTATAGGAATCAATTAAGGATATTGTGTATGGGTCCTATAGCTAATGACCAAAAAGAGATTAATTTTTATTACATAAGGTAAAAATGGGTTTTCAACGAAACCGAAACCTTGTACAAACATAAGATAGAGCGTTGAATGGAAAATAAGGAAAATACAGAGAAATGTGTCCAAAGGACTAAAGAGAAAAAATCAAAGAGATAGAAACTAAAAGGGGGAAACACAAGAGGTGAGAACATGCACCCATAGCGAGTCAACGACGCTTGAACAAAGAGTAATCCTAACCTTTAAGAACTCCCCCAATGAGATCGTCGAGTCATGTTAGAGGGTGGATGAACATATTTTCTTTTCTTCTTTTTAGTCACATATTAGCACCCGTCCCTTTTACCAAAATGTTCCAAAGAAAACTTTTCATCGTGAGACATTTTACCTCTACCGAGGTCAACCTCAAGTGCCACATCATGAGACATCGGCTCATCTAGGTTTGATCACGAACAACGAGATGGAACCATGCCTTGGGAACAATCCTCAAAACTCACATTAATACTTTCGACCTATGCATTAAATTCCTAAGAATTTAAATTGTTTTCCATCCTGCCACTTGGTATAAACCACCATTACCACTACCTTGACTAGTCACAATCTCCATCTCTCTAATCCCAGCTTTATTTACATTGGTCTCAACCAGGAGGGCTTCTTACTCTATTTCAATTTCCTCAATCACTTCTATTTCATCATCCTCTCGAGTCTCCTTCCATGTGATGTAGCCTATAATTCACCGATAAAATACTAGGTGTCTTTGGCACATCACTCGGCCTATCCGATCACTCACCCAAATCACACAAAGGTACAAGATCCCTCTTTAGGGTTGCTATTGTAGGATGTTAGCATGATGAAGACTTAAAAAATTCATATCTATGACTAATATATCATTCTAAATTACATACTCACATCTAGATCTAGAGAATAAAATACTTAAGAGATAACCATGATAAAATCAAGCATGCACGAACCAATCATACTCGAGGATTTGATACTCTGATTCAACCAAAGCATATTCCATTGTATTAAACATTATAAATACACAGAATATTATTACAATAGATAATACCATAGTTCATGTGCGCATCAAATTTGGCAGCATAACCTCACAATAACTAAATTCTCACATGCCACCCTATACCACACTTTGTTCTTTTCATATTTATAAAGGTGGGTACTTTCCCTTAACTTCTTATCAAATCCCAAAATAGGTTGCATGCTATTATTAGCCATGCACCATTACAATAATAGCCACACATGCAAGTGCACTAACAATAGACTTATTTTATTTAAGCTGTTAGTAGTCAATCTATTCTAAGCATGTATCCATGTAAAGTGCTTTGTATCCGATCCTCAAAAAAATCCAATGTGTGTCACGTGAGTTTTTAAAAAGTTTGTTTGCTCCGCACACCATCTCCAAAAGTAGCTCCTCATCTTGAAATTGGTTAAGTCCGAATCAATCTTTATCCTCGGTGCATGATTCCTTTTCGATCCTCTCATGCTTTTGTATGTGCTCTACTCTTCCGCGTGAACCTTCTATATGTTATTTGCAAAGTTACATACTTTAATTGATCAACATTACCCCATACTAACTGCATTGTCACCCCGAAATGGTTGTCTCCAAAATTAATCAAAGAATATGAATAGAAGAATAGAAATAATTTTTATGAATAAAATAATTTCGTTACCCCATAGTATCTTCTACTTCAGCCTAAAGAATCAATTCTAGATATTCTTCTTTTATTTCCCCCTCTAAAGTATTCCAAATGATTGAGCATGGCCTCTTCCTTTTCTAGGATATCCTCTACAATCGACTTTAACTCATCTTTCGCAATCTCCCCTTTCTCATTCTGCAAGACCAACACAATGCTAGAAATGCAAGTCATTCTTCCTTCTAATAAGTGCATATTTTACATGATGAGTTTCCCAATCTCAACTATCCTTTCCTTGTATGGTTCTTGGGCTTCTATATGGGCCTCTTGCTTCTTCTTGGCCAGTGATAATTGTTCATGCAGCCCAAGGTCTCATATTTTATGGCCTTCAAGACTTAATTATATTCCAAAATGGTCCTAGTTCTTGTAACGTCTTCGGGGCTGTATAGATATTCAACGCTTGATCTGCATTTTTAGTTCCTCCTACAAGCTCTTAATTATACCCTCATAACACGTAATATTTCTCATCACCGAATCCTTTTCCCACTCTACTTCCTATGTTGGATTGTTTTGTTATGGCATACATAGAGGTTCATCTCCAAGCACCACGTTCACCAAGGTTTTTACGTAATGAATTGCGAAGGAAACATTTTGGGTACCTTTGGCTCTAAGTGTGGCTTTTCTTTCATGATATTGTCCCCAACTTCCTCTTCCATGCTGATGAAAAAAATGTTCTTCTTCTATGCCAAGTATTTTTCTTACTTTAGGTGTGCTATTTTTGCATCCTTAGTTTTGAGTTCTTCTCTTAGCACCCTAATTTTTGTAGCCTTATCCATATTCCACCATGCCACCTCTGTTGAGACTTTCACCAAATCATTTCTCACTTGTTCATCTGACATAACAATAGGCTTGACTATTATGTGTCTAGCCTGAGGTGTCTTCTTTAACCTCCTTGATACACATGAATCTTCACATACATCAAATTCTGGTTCATCCATGTGCATGTGCATCGACCATGACAGTTTCTTCCTTGTGCACATGGTTTCCATATCTTCATCCATCAACTCCCATCCATACAACTATTTTTGTGTCACTCTTCTTTAAAAATGGGCGCTAATAATTTTACTTGTGTCCACAACTTAGCCCATGGTGGTGGGACATATTATCCACTTTTTCTTGTTGATCTTATCCCCTTAGGAACTTTGGATTTAAGATTTAGAACTTGTTTTGTTGTACTACGAGAAGTCTCGATACTATCTCATCTACCTCCTTTTCTCCCTCTTCTCCACCCTTCATTTCTTCATCCGTTAGTTATTCCACATTCTCTAGAGGTGTAGGGGAATTAGGCACACTCTTGTCATACTCTTCCAGCTCCTCATCTAGCTTCAACTTCCTTCTTCTCTTCTCGTTGTCTCCTTCCATCGAGAGAGTCGAGGTAATCTGCACACCGATTGTGGAGTAGGACCCCGAGTCATGGTTCTCCTAAATAATATTTTGAAGCAATGCTCTCCTTGTACCACATCTATATCCTCATCATTTACTTCTTGTGGTTGGGGTGGAGTAGTCACACACTCAGATTCTTCCCTATTTGGAGGCTTCCTCCTACCTATGTGCTCTAAACCACCACTATCTTCATGCTCCTCTTCTTCATCATCTACTTGTATTGTCTTTGTGGGCTTTGGTGTTGGAACATTTTCCATTGTATGCTTCCCTTTTGGTGGCTCTAGAAGCACAAACTCATTCTCCACATTGTTATTATTCTCCGACTTGGGCTTGAGTTATAGGTACACAAGCACTACTTTGTTGTTCCAAAATTCTAAGCTTACATGATTCATACTTATAATATCGAGATAATCCTCTCAATGTAGGCATTCCACCCTTGATATAATACTTATTTCTCGAGTTTGGTATTCACAATCTACCTTATCTCAGTATTGAAGGTTAGGATGCATGCATCGAAAATTGGTGAACTAATTCCTAGAAATATCATGATGTGAAGGCATATGGTAATTTTCACCATGGGCTTAAAGCCCCATCGTTCAACGCAAATCACGTGATGCAAAAATGTTGGTAGACTACAAATTGTACTTCCTTACTCACTACTAAAGGTAACTCGTTGGGTATACACCATTCTTCTTCAAACACTGCACAGAGCCTATCATACCACTTCTCTTCCCTCTACTTGAATGGTCCACTCATTGATTTTTCACACAAGTATTTTTGAAATATTTCCGCTAGATATTTGTGTTCCATGGGGTATTCCCAAATCTTCTCCTTTGGCCCATCGGGGACTCTAATCTCCATAAACACCAAAGACAATAAAATTATGCCAAAACATATTCTATCACCTATCCGCGCTTCTTAAATGATTGTATTTACTATGTGATCTGCAATATTATAGATCACTCCTTGAGACATCTTATTTGTAATGTGCAGCCACATTCTCATTTTACTGTGACCACATTTCTTGGTCATTCATCTTTGTTACAAGATATGCAGCCACCTACACTCACCGGGTACTTCTTCGCTTTTCAATGTCCATCTTTGTGTAGACCTTTGATGTACCCCAAATCCTTCCTTGTCTCAAGGATTATGGCCTTATCAGTTAAATCATTCTCAAGATCCACTCCCGAGGCCCTTAATTTTTTCACTTTGTATAAATCAATGCGGTTGTAATCCTTACCTTATGTTCAAGTGAAATAGAAGAATTCCTCATGGAATTTTCTCATCAACCATCCATATAATGGTTCAAAATTCACAAATTATGGTAGCTCATACAACTGGTAGACTCCAATCTTCTTTAGTAACTTCTCACCAACATCATCGTACACTAACATATCTTTTGTTGTGCACTTGTTCATTTTTGTGCTCAACAATGCATCGATCCCCTTCTTATTCTCTAATGCATGATGGTTGTAAGCTCCGATTTTACATTCATGGATAAGGGAATCCCATTCTTGTCCCATGATCAAATCCTCCGGATAACGCATTTATGATAAATTACTCTCGAGAGAAATTTCTTCTTCCTCTTTGACCTTCTTCTTCCCTTTTATTCCTATTACGGGTGTTTTCTTGGTTCCATCTAAAAATCCTCTCTTTTATCCCCTTTGTAATCGAGAAATTTAAAACCATAGTTCAAATCTTCATGCCCTAGCAGAAATCGTGTGCCCTAGATCATTTTTAATGTGTCTTCTTTGCTCAAACCCTTCACCTATGGGAACGCAAGATTCTCCTACACACAAACCTTCTCTTCACGTTTGGTTTCACACTCTTTGCACCTCAACATGATTTCTCGGATCATTCAAACTTAGCTCTTTTAAAATTATCTTAATCATAATGCTAAAAATGAACTCGCATCCCATCCTTATATATATTTTCAAAAATTTAGTGCATTTATTTCTCCTCCACTTACCGAAAATCCTCTCATTAATTGACCATTTTTTTCCTTCGCATGGTACATCTTCACGCCCAAACTATAACCTTCTAGCGCACCTTCCTACCTTCTAATCACGAGACTTATCTTGCATGCCTCCATACACTGAGTACCTCACCATTGGGCCTTATTTTGGTAGTTCCCATGGCCTCTCGCTTACCTATTTTTATATTTATTTCTTCATTTACCTCAACCTATGGTCCTCATTTCAAGAAGAAATCTTTTTCTTTCAATTTTCCAACTTGAATAACACTTATAGAAGTTAGTTCCTTTTATGTGTACTTATTATCATTAATCATGTACACGGATATCAATATCCACCCCAAACTAAGGGTATGTACAGTCCTATACATAAAAATTTCTCCAAATAGTAATTAGCTTCGGCACATAAACACGCTTATTATACAAAAACACCAACTAAATTGACAAAGCATAGCAACAAAGAAGGAAACACATTAAGGAAATACAGAATTGGAAACCTAATCTAAATGGCATCATTGCTTTATTAAAAACAACAAAAAGACTTATTTATAAGTACGGCTTCAAATTTTACTCCAAGTGAAGTAACCAGGTAAATGTGTGCCATCAAGCTCCTCTAATTGAAAAGCACATGATCCGAGTATGTGAGTGATAACATACGGACCCAACCAATGTACTTTTATTTTTCCTGGATGGCATAAAAATTTAAAATTACAAAGGAGCACCATTTGTCCTATTTCAACCTTTTTATACGATGTGCCCTGTCATGTCATGCTTTTTTCCTGGCCTTCTCTTATTTCTGACTCCAACATGTTATTGCTCATTGCTCATCGCTCATACCACCAAATTAACTTTGCAATATGTTCTTCTAATGCTTACTCATCATCTAGACCTCCAATGCATGTAATACGCAAATATGGTAACATGAATTCCATAGGAAGAAATGCTACGTGTCAAACACTAATTGAAATGGTGTGACTTTTTCAACCTTTTATATGTTTTTTATATGCCCAAAGTACTACAAATACTTTATCATCCCAATCCTTTCTTCCAACATCACATATTTTTGTCAATGTCTAGCTCAAAATTTTGTTGAAATCCTCAGCAGTCCCATTTTCCCGATGATGATATTGTGTAGTCTTATGATGTGCAATCATGAATTCATCAAATAAAATTATAATTGTCTTATTCACAAAGTGTGCGCCCACTATCTTTGGTCAAACTTAAAGGACACCCATATCGTGTAATAATATTTTCCCATATAAACCTTGTTGTTGTACTTGTTGTGCAATCCTTTATAGGTGTTTCTTATTCCCACCTTATCGAGATAGTTTGTGCAAGTGATGATATAACATGATATAGTTCTAGGCACGGATGGTGAAATAGGACCCAAAAATATATATCCCATTTCTCAAATGGTTCTCGCACTAGGAATAGGCCTTAATGTCATCTCATCTCATTGTCCTAGTTTTCCAAGATGTTGGTAATGATCACAAGCCTTTCAATAATCTTTACAATCTTTGTCTGGGTCTCCCACCATAATCCAACAAGTAGAATCTTGTACGTAGTGGCATCACCGTATAGTGCCCACCTGCAATACAGCCATGATCTTCCTCGATGATATTTGTGCTCTCATGTTCCGGTATGTAACGATGTAATACTTCATCCCCTAACTTGTATTGGTCACCGCTAATTAACATATAGTTTGTCGTGCGTATAGCAATTTTTTTCTATTCTAAGGATTTTATTCCTTCTAGTGTCATGACTATTCGTAGAAAGACAACAATATCCTCTAATTCCAATGGTGCTCGTTGTAACCTATATAATTGTACATCTGGAATGGTATCTTCAATTTCCTGTGCTTCTTCTCCTGACTATATTTTGGATAAATGGTCTGGTCCAGAATTAATTTTCCCTATTTTTACCACAGTTGTGAAATCAAATTCTTGAAATAAGAGTACCCATCTATATATGCGCCCTTATAAAATGGGCTTGTTTACCAAATACTTCAATTCCATGTGATTTTTATAAAAGATAAATGGTGTAGCTAGCAGGTATTGTCAAAATTTATGTAGTGCATAGATCATTGAAAAAGCTTCGCATTCTATAGTTGTTTACTTTAGTTCTCAGTAGGGTCAACTTTCTACTAGCAAAAAAATAGAATGATCTATATTACCTTCTCCAGGATGAGCCAATACGCACCAATGGTCATGCTAGTGGTGTCGACATGTACATGAAATGGTTGGTCCCACAAAGGAAAACTTAGAATAGACATGGTAGTAATTTTCTCCTTTAATGTCTTGAATGCATGTTGCTATAGTTCTCCCCAGAGAATCTACCTTTCACTTTCAGTAACTCCTCCAACGGTGTGGAAAATTTTGTATAGCCTTTAATAAACTTCTGTAATATCCTATATAACCCAAAAATTCACGCATCTCACTCATACTTTGGTAGGCTCTTTTAGGCCGATAATAAGCTGTAACCTTAGCATTTGGATCAATCAAAAACATTCCTTATAGATTATGTGTTCTAATAGTATCCCAAATGGTGTAGCAAATATGCACTTCTTGATGTTCAAAGAGATACTCAACTATCTACTTCTTTCACACTTAAGCACATATTTTCAAAATCATTTTAAACTAATCCATACACCATCTAATCATCTAAATAAACTTGTAAGAAGTTTTGAATAAACTCTTGGGAACGCTTGAACAACTATGTGCGAAAATACAACAGGCATGTTTTTAAGACCAAAATTCATCACAAGTATATGAGAAGCTACGCCATTCAATAGTTAAAGTAGTATTTTCCGATCCTCCTAGGAAATCCTAACCGAATGATACCCAAAGAAACCATCTGTGTAAACTTATAGATTTCACACCTTACAACACCTTCTAGTATTTCCTCAATGAATGGAATAGGAAAGGGATCAATCACACATGCAACATTTAGCTCCATGTAGTCCACACAGATCCTAATCTGTCCATCCTTATTGATACTGATCACCATTGGACTAACCCATTTTGACTCATTAAGGGGCTTAATAATCCCAGACTTCAACATGTTTTCAATCTCTTCTTTGACATTTTCATGCAAGTTGGGCTTCATCCTTTAGGTTATCTTTCTAAATAAGTGTGTACCCTCTTTAAGTTTTATGTTCATCTCTACTAATGATTTATGCATGCCTTTAAGTTCATGGTATGAGGAAATAGATCCTGATAATCCCGTAGTAACTCTATGATTTTTTCCACTTCCGAGTCTGACTAATAGTCTCTAATTATGGCCTCCTTAGGCTCATCATCTAATCCAATATTCACCTTCTTTGTCTTCATATGTTCATGATAGGTGTGTGTGGTCTTATCTGCACTTTCCAACACCTCATACCTACCTGTTGAATGGTTTACATCTAGATTTTCTACTTCTTCATCATCCACTAAGTAGATCATTTTTCATTTTTATTTCTCAAGGAAAGATTGTTGAAGTAGTATGGCATTAGCCTCTATCTCTTTAATAAGACGTCCTCATGAGTTTCCTTCATCTAATAACTCCCGAAAGAGTTATTCATCATTGGAATTATCTCCCATAGTTAAGAGCTTTATGACTTTTAATGCTTCTTCAACCGGAGGCTTGGTAGAGAAGAATTCAAATGTCTAGGTCATTCTTGTAATCAAATCTGCCCAATTTCCGAGTTTCTAGATGGAGTTTGGCATAGACATACCAAGCACGTGCGTAGCCTTCTAAAGTGGAATAACACTTATGCCCCTAGAGTGAAGATGGTAAATCCTCCTACCCCTTTGTCTATAGTCTCTGTAGTGCCCATTTAAACAACCCACTTGAGACCAAAGAAACAACCTAGGGTTAGCTAGAAAATTATGGAATAAATTTTTTTGATAAGGAGTGTCCACAACCAAGTTGCAGTAAGACTATCTGTTGCCATAGGCAAGTTCCGAGAACAAAACAAATTTTACCAAAACACATGTTTCCTTTATTAACTAATAATAAGCTCACAAGGTTCCAATTTTAGGGTTAGATGTTTGAGGTAGGTTCAAGGAGTAATTTACCCCCATACCCCTCTCTACAAGACTCTAAGTTTCAAATATATTTTCTCAAATTTAGTGCTTCCAAAATTTTCCTAAATCATTCCCATTGGATAGAAAATTTTCTCACCTTTTCGATGGGATAAAGAAGTCCTCCTAACTCCTTACAACTCAAGATACGAGCGGGTGGAGTTTTTAGGTCAAACTTTCCCCTAGGAGGACACGTGTCAAGAGGTGGGGAAAACACCTTCAATGGGTTGGCGGGTCACGGGAGGCTTGGGAAAAAAATTTTCCCATTGCACGGCACAAAGGCACAAGTTATTCCATGCCTCTGTGGGTCTCGGTGGACACGTGTCGAGTCCTGACACAAAGTGGAAAAGGGGTGAGGGGTTGGCGGAGTGGCGGGGTTTTAGGGACATTTTTCCTTCTTTGGCACAAAAGTGCAAATCACCTTCACGCACCCATGAACCCGATGAGGGAGACATGTGTCACTCCCCGGTTGGTTGGGAGAAGTAGTAGGTTGATGGAGTGGGTTGAGACTTTGAGTCTCTTTCGCCAAAAATTGCAAGGGAACCAAATTGGTCCGCACCCACGCCGACGCCGTGATGCCACGTGTCACTCAGGGATTGGCGCAGGAACGGATGGCGAAAAACCTAAGGCATTAAGCCAAAATGGTTTCAAAGTCCAAAAAGCTCGTGTGGGCCCATGCGTCCATGAAAGGAATAATTCCAAGGAAGGTGGGGTTGTGAGACCATGGAGACAAAAGGAAAAATTGCCAAAGGAGAAAACAAAAGCGCTAAGTCCAAAAATCCTCCCGCGCACCCGTCCTGACATGTGTTGGCATGTGATTGGCCGTAGGTGAACGGGGATGCGAGAAAGTGGAAAATTTTTCCGAGGTACAAAGCATTAAAAAGTTTAAGTTCAAAAGGGTCCGCCCTTCCATCTTGCTACGTGTCGTCAAGAATCGATTGGTGCAGTCCGGCGGGGATGCACGAGGAAAATGGGAAATTTTTCCCAAGGTAAATTTTTTTCAAAAGATAAGTTTAAATTTGGTCTACGCCTAAGCTACCATGTGGTAGGTCTTGATTGGTTATGGCATGGCGGGGTCCGTGGATGTTTTGTGGAAAATTTTCCGAAGTTAAAAAGTTAAAGTCCAACGGATTAGATTTAATATTATTATTTTGAAGGCCAAATTGAAGTAAAACTTCAAATGTCCATAACTTTTGATAGAAAGCTCAAATTTAGGAAAATGAGGAATTTTTGGAAATATCTCAATGCCCTCTTTCCACAACAACCATAAAATTTACTTTTTGATGAAGGTTAAAGGGTCAATTTTACAAAAATGATCTGCAGGCTTTTAATTAGCAAACTGGCAATTTCTAACTTTTCTTTTTGTTTAAATTGGGTCTCCTCCTTCACTCAACATGCCAAACAGGCATGGAGAATTGATCTAGGGAGGGTTTAAAGTGTTTTAGAGAAGTTGATTTGTTCAATTGATTCAAAATTGTATTTTTCCAACAAATGATGAGAAAAATGACTGTTAGAGGGATTGTATTCAAATTAGCAATGGTTAAGTTGTTTTATTGAGATTTCTTTCTCAACTTGGGTTCATTTGTGAACCAAGATACAAAAATTTAACATCTCCAAGTTAATTAACATGTTCAGATTCAAAGTGTACATTTTTATTAAAATTTACCAATTTTAAAAGTCACAATGCCAGTGATCAAATTTTTAAAGGATCTATTTATCAATTTCATCATTTAAGTGTAACAACTTATTTCTAATCTAGTCTAATACATTTAATTGATTCAATCAACCATTTAATAGCAATTATACAAAACCTGATTTCCAAATTTCAACTCGTTTTGAAGAGGACAAAACACTATCTTTTCCTTCATACGCATTCTTCTTTCCAACAAAGATTTTAATTCACAATAGCAATTCAATTCCAATACAATCATGCAAGTTTGAGAAGGTAGAGCATTCCTTTATTGATTTCCAACAACAAATTTACAATTTATCTCTTTCTTGTGACTTCAAAATACAATATATAATACATATAACATTCTGCACAATCCTTTTCAAAACAGAGAATGGAATATAACTCTTTACATTAAACATTTCACTTTCAAACTTTCCTCATCAATACAAGAAACATCTCATTACAAATAATTATACAATTCATCTAGTTCAAAGTGGGAAGGAATACAATAAACTTGCACACAAGGAAGGACTGTTAAATTGCACATTTCTTGGCTTCAAAACAACATGCTCCATTTATTTTTCTCCAAATTTATCAAAACAAAGAGGGGGAAAGGAAACGCTCTCCACCCAACCAAGACATCTAATGAAAGGAGAATCCTTCCTTCATCATTGGCCCCCGAGCCCCAACCAAGATACAATAAAAGATGTAATTCAACCATGGTAACAACTCGGTTCGAACACAACATTCTTTCACATACACTTTTTTTTGAAACAAAATGCAAAAAAATAAACAAGTAGTTCACAATCGCATTAAGAAAAATTTCAAGGTAGAACTCGGGCTTGATCTTGCAAGCCAAAGGAGCAAGGCCTATGGGGGAAGCTACTTATGCCTCCCAATTGGGAATTGGGCATCCACCAAATATAGACCGCCAAGTAATTCATCACACACATTTCCTTATGCCCCCACAAAATCCCTCCTTATGCCCCCCACAGATTTCCTTATGCCCCCCACAAAGTAAGAAATGAAAGCTATTTCTTTTCCATGGTGGATCCCAAACCCAAACTCCCTCCACAAAATTCTGATGCCAATGGCATTCCCTTATGCCCCCCACAAGAATTCCCCATAGCCTTCTCCTACACCTTCCCTAAGGCAGTCTACCCAACCAGCCAACAAATAAAACAAAAACATGCATTTTCCACACAACACAAAGCAAGAAAATAACATAAATAAAAGAGAGTTAAATTCCTACCTCTCCATGGTTACTTTGCTTCCAAACAACAATCTTTCCAAGACAATAACACAGCTCCAAACAACAAACTTCAAAGCATAAAAATCTATCTCTAAAAGTTTCTTCAAAAATAAGACCTCCCACAGAAAATGCGCCCCAAGGAAGAATGCAAAAAGGCTCAACAACCCCAAAACAAGAAGAGAGTTTGAAATATATAGAAGGGGGAAAGAAGATGATGATGTGGATCCATGTAGGATGCCACATCACACATCCTCTCAAATCAACACAAAATACAAAATACAAACTCTAAGGCATAATAAAGAGGTGGGTGAAGAATGACAAGTTACTTGCACAATCCAAAACAACCGACACCTCAAGGGACAACCATTAACTAAAATGTAAGAAAGTGAAATTAAAAAAACATGCACAAGAAGAATAAACTTCATTATAAAAAGTCACCAATCACTTCCCCAACCATAAGTATTTTTGGTAACATAAATTTAGAGGCAATTGTCCCACAAGCCTCCAAAAACAACCCCAAGGTCAAATTCAAATTTCCATGGAGGTGGGGTATTTCTTACTCCAAAATCTTACTTAAATAAAATCTTACACATCTTACACTTCCCTTACAAATTAATTACAAACAACCAACAACACTAATAGTTTTTTTCCATATCCCAATTTAATTTATTTAAAAATTAAACATATGATCTCCTCACATTAATCTATCACAATTAATTAATTAGAAGAAGAGGACACATTACAAATAAAATACATACAAAAATAATTAAACATTAACCATATCAACAAAATACACAACCCATGGTCACATATAAAGATGATTCCCCCATGGGAATCTCTAACAAAACAACACACAACAAAATAAAACAAGTTGCCATGGTGACCTTGTCCAATTAACCTAGAATTCTATTTTGGTTGGTCTCGATCCCCGATGTTTTGTTGTGATGTTTTGATCTTGCAAAATACAAATACCTGCTTCGGCCTCATGGCCATATCAAAACATCCAATATGATACAAAAAGAATCACTAAATCAACTATATAATGAATCACAACAATATTGAAGTAATAACTACATCATTTATATTTTTAATCCATAACTATATCAGTATCATAAAATATCCATTTTCTAGATCTATTCATAATATCCAAAATCACATGTCTAAGAAATATCCATAAAACATCCATGTCAAATAATATATCATCATATTCATAGAAGGTGTCACTAGTGATCATCATGCATCGTAATCAAATCAAAATCCACAATAATCCATAATCCAATGTCTAACAATATACTAAATCAAAACATAGTAATGTCTATAATGAAATCAAAAGTATCAACATAAGCATCAAAGGTGTCAAAGGAAGAGGGCACTACATCCCCTCCCTTAGACTCGACTTCCTCCCTGGAAGTCACTAGAACAAATGTGTAAACTACACTTGTAATGAAGTAACATCTTCCTAGGTAGCTACGGTCTCATAGAATTTGTCCCATTGCATCCGAACCTGATTAACCTCTCTACCTTCAAGGCCTAGGGTCCCGTGATCTAGGATGTGAACAGCTCCACCATTACCTACCCCTAATCCCGCATACATGTAATGATGTCCAATCCAACACATGATACGGATCTGCAATATATCTCCTAAGAACTATTACATGAAACACATAATGTACGTAAGACAAGCCGGGTGGAAATGCTAGATGGTAGACCAAAGGGATGATACACTCCAAGATCTCAAAAGTTCCAACAAATCAAGGAGACAACTTACAACCTTTTCCATAATGAATAGGGCTCTTGTGTGGCCTAACACGAAGGAACACCTTCATGCCCACATCAAAGCTATGGGAAATCCTATGTTGGTCCGCATACTTCTTCTGCCTATCCTGTGCCTCCTACAATCTCTACCTGATCAATACTACCTTCTGCTCCATGTCCTACAAAAGAGATGGTCCAAGAGATACTCTATCCTCTAACCTATCCCAATTAAGAGGTCTCGTGCACTCTCTACCATACACAGCTTGAAAAGGAGCCATGCCTATAGAACTCTAAAAAATGTTATCGTAGGCAAACTCCACTAAGTACAGGTACTCCTCCCACTTAGACTACTGATCCATCACATACATCCTGAGCATATCCTCTAAAATCTGATTCACTCACTTGGTTTGTCCATCTGTCTCAAGGTGATATGCCATGTTGAAGTTGATCCTCATCCCGAGGATATACTACATGGTAGTCTAGAAATGTGAAGTGTACAAAGGATCGCGATCACAAATGATCTTAGAATCTGTGCAACCTAAAAATATCATCCAGATATACTTGTGGTAATCGCTTCTAGAAGTATAAGTGGTCTTCACCTGCACAAAAGTGAGACACTTTTGTCAATTTATCAACCATGACTATAATGGCATCATGGTGATATCTCGACATTGGTAGCCCAACAATAAAATCCATGGAAATGGTGTCCCACTTCCATTCCGATATGGCATGAGGATAAAGAAGGCCTGTTGGATGTTGATGCTCAACCTTAACTCTCCGTAAATCTAAACACCGTAACACAAACCAAGCCATGTCTCTACAAAGTCCTCTCCAATGATACAACTATTGCAAAGTGGAATGCATCTTCTTCACCCTAGGATGGGATAAATAAGGTGCACGATGTGCCTCTACTAAGATGTCCTACCTCAAACCTCCATCTTTGGGAACATATATCCGGCCTCTATGCCTAAGAAGACCATCTTCCTCTAAGGAAAAACCATCAAAATTCCCCTCAAGGGGTCTCTATGACTTGATCTCTACTCGTACTGCAATGTAGAAGCTATCAAGAGGAAGGCTCTTTGAAGAATCCCGCACCGTAAATCTGTACTCACTAAGCTTGCCATAGCCACATGCCTCCGTCTAGTGAGGGTGTCTGCTACCACATTCTCCTTCCCCTTCACATGATCGATCTCCATGTCATACTCACAAATTAACTCCATCCAATGCCGCTGACGAGCATTGAGATTGGGCTACGTGAAGAGGTGGTGAAGACTCAAATGGTCACTCCTAAGTGTGAATCTCCATCTAAGAAAAAATGTCTCCATCTAACCAAAGAATGCACAATCGCCGCAATTTCAAGATCATGGGTTGGATAATTAATCTCATGATCCTTGAGTTTGGGAGACTCAAAAGCTACTACTCGCCATCATGCATCAAGACGCCTCCAACCCCCGCTAACGAAGCATCGTGTAAATGAATAAATCACTCTATGGATCCAGATTGCAAGAATAGGTGCTGAAGTGAGGCACTCCTTCAAGTGTCCCGAAGGTTTGCTCACATCTTTCTCGACCAAACAAAATTCTTCCCTTTTCTCTAAAGGGAAGTGATAGGGTGCAATCCGAGAGAAGTATTAAACAAATCTCTGGTAGTATCCTATTAATCCCATGAATCTCAGTGCACCCTCGGTCATTGTACTTTGGGCGGTAGTCAATCCATAATGGCTCTAATCTTGGAAGGATCAACATCCATACTTTCCCTTAGAAATGATATGGCCCAAATACTATACTCTCTTTCTAAAAGAAAGCACAATTCTCCAAGTTCCCGTAAAGTTGCTTCTCACGAAGACACTGAAGGACCTAGTGAAGGTGCCCCTCGTGCTCCTCACGTGTATGTGAGTATATCAAAATGTCATCTAGGAAGATGAGCACGAAGTGATCTAAGAAGGTCCTGAATACCCCATTCATCAAACTCATAAACACTGCAGGGGCATTCGTCAAACCAAAAGGCACCACTATGAACTCATAGTGCCCATATCTCATACGGAAGGCGGTCTTATGAATATCCACCTCTAAAATCCTCAATTGATGGCACACTAACTTGAGATCAATCTTAGAGAAAATTGTGGCTCCCTTCATCTGATCAAACAAGTCATCAATACGAGGAAGAGGATAACGATTCTTGATCATTACCTTATTCAACTGGCGGTAATCAATACACAACCACAAGGATCCATCCTTATTTTTCACAAAGATCACTGGTGCACCCCAAGGGGATACACTAGGACGGATAAGGCCCTTCTCTGAAAGGCCTGTCGACGCTAAAATTTTCCTCCGTAATTTCTATTTCATTAATGTATGTATTAGGAATAGGATGTTGTTAAGTATAATTAGTAGTAGTGTCGATAGAAGATAACGGCGCCACCACCAATAATGTGGAGTACGGTAATAGTCAAAGTACAATAGAATGTTGTAAAAAGTAAATATTTGTCGTAAGTGGTCCGGTAATGTTAAAATGTCAAAGTTTGGGTAATTAGAGAAGTAGGGTCTACATGATTAGGAATTAGAAATATTATATTAGTAATAAGTACAAGGAGTGAGGTCATAAATATTTTGTGTATGTTATTTGTAAAAAGTCTAAAAATGTGGAACCCATGTAAAATGATAGGGTTTATCTTATCTTAAAAGATAAGCTTACATGTACAGATAAGAGTTAAGGTATGGAATATGATTCGTCGAGTGGATTTCTTATCTTATCTCGGAGATAGGATGGATAAGCCTGGAAGTTTTATAAATGAGAGACCACCCCTCATTTAGCATAGAAGGAAGTAGTGAGAAATATTGTAGGAAGTGTGCGAAGGAAGCCATCAATTTAAAGGTGTGTGAAGAAGCCATTAAGAGGTGTAATTGTAAAGTTTCTCCCATAGTCTTGGTGAAAGGCAAGTGAAGTCAATAACACTTGAAGTACCTCATGGGTGAGATTGTAACGATTTCATGTTAATATTATAATTTAGTTTGATATTTCATATTTTTCATCATTCTGTCTTATCATAGTCAATGGTATTCTTGTGTTATGTTGTTGTTTTGTTTCCAGATTACATCCACCAAACTAAAGGCTGTGCATTAGTAAATAATCATAAAGACGAGGAGTCCCGGTGAAGAATTATCATAGTGCGATTGGTGATGACATTTTGGTTCTCGTTGCGGGACCATTCCTCGTTGGTGGATTTTCTGGAGAGATATTCCCACTTAGTCAAAAATCAATTGGAGGGTAACCTTGTTTTTACTGTGCATAGTAGTTACCATGGTAAAGTCATTTTTGCCATGAATAGTAGTTACCATGGTAAAGTCATTTTTGCTAGGAATAGTATTTACCGCATAAGAAAGTCACTTTTTCGTGAATAGTATTTACCGCAAAGAACTTCACTTTTACCGTGAATAGTGTTTACCATAGTAAAGTCCGTTTTTACCCAAAGTAAGTCAATTTTACCATAGTTTACCGTGGTCATTTCTATTTTCTTTGTAGAAAGGTGTAAAGTCACTTTCTAGTATAGTGATTCCAATTATTTGTGCACAAAAGTTTTGTTGATTGTATTTGTGGGTTGGTATTTCATGGTGGTTACTTTTGAAAATGGGAAAGATTCCTATTTTTTTTCAGCTCAATCTAATGAAGATGCTTCTTCTTTCATTCAAGAGTTTAAACGATCTTGTATTTGTAATGGCCTCATAAGAAGGGAACAATGGACTGAATTTTTTCCTACCTTTTTGGATGGTTCAACACTTAGGTGGTTTGAAACACTAGGTGATAATGTGAAAAATTCATGGGATTTATTAACTGAAAGTTTTCTTGAAGAATTTGTTGAACAGAAATATGCAAATCTCATGATCGAGATCACAAAGCTATCCCAAGGAGAGAAGGAGAAGATAAGGGATTATCATGCTCGTGTTCTAGAGCTAAGGAGGAAGCTCGATGCCCAGATCCGGAAGGAAGGATTAGCAGATGGGTTGATGAATGGCATGGATAATATCCCTCAGAAGCACTTCATTCTTGGGATAAAGCCATAGATCAGACAACGAGTGAAGTATGACCACCCGGCTACCATTGAACAAGAAAAGGAGATTGCAAGAAGGCAAGAAGAAAGCATGGAAGAGGAGCCCAAAGAAATTGTTGCTAAAGTAGAGCCTACACCAGCACCTTTGGTCCATAATCCACAACCACTCCCGGTGAGCACAAATATTTCTCCTAGTACATCTACTGAGTATGAAGATCTGGCTCAAAAGATGGGTCAATTAACTATTAATCTTCTTCAAGGAAAAGAATTTAGTTCTCGGGAGGAGATAGAGGTCCAAGAAATATTTCTGAAGTTGTATGTTATGGTTTATATAAAAGGGTCATTATAAGTATAATAGTCGAGATAGAGCTTCTACATCTAGTAAAGGAGATAATGATAAAGGAAAACACCGTGAATTCTTTTGATGTAGTAGATAAGAGCAGAAATAATGAAGTAGATGTGTTTGTAACAAAAAGAAAGAAAGAAAAAGATAATCAAGATGGAAATGATCCTAAGAAGATGAAAGGAGAAACTAGTAAGAAACATAGGAGAAGAAAGTTGGGTGTGCAGGATTTTCTGATTTCACAGGGGCAAGGACCATACTCCATCCTGGAAGATCTGTCCAAAAGGCCTGTAAATATTACATATGGTCAAATATTGGCTGTCTTTCTCGAGAAGAGGCAGGAGTTGCAAAGTGGACTCAATGCTCGACGAAGAAAGGAGGTTGAGGTCCCTGTTTTGGAGGCAGAGGCGGATCCCTATGCTCCACAAGCTGAGGTATTATGTAATGGTATTTCAATTCATGATGTCTTAGTTGATGGAGGTGCTGCAGTTAATGTAATGACCGAGTCTCAGTAATGAATATGTTGGGTTTAAAATTGATCGCCCTTCAACACTTATGTTAAGGTCATTAAATAAAGGAAAAACTAAACCGGAAGGTATAGTTTCAAATGTGGAAATATCTCATATGGGTGTCAGATGTGTGGTAGACTTTCAGTGATGAAAAATGGTACTATTGCGTACCCAATGTGTTGGGAAGACCATGGATAAGGAGAGTTCATGCAAGAAACTACCGGAATGAAGGTTTCATGACACTTGGACGTGGTAGAGAGAGGGTGAAGATAAACGTGATCCTCGACATCATAAGGCGTAACTGCCGATTCAAGTGATGAAACCGATGATTAGACATCCTCTGATTACTCTAGTACCAAAGTGAAGTGGACACTCGAAGATGAAGAAAGTGAGGTGGATGTTTCAAGATCATGGATATCCTTCCAGTCACACCAACTCATGACCCCATAAAATTATCTCAAGAAGAAGTTGATGATCGTCTCCAACAAATAAAGATTGGTGATGCTTTGTGATGGAGAGTGAGAAGGAATCCTACCTCCGGCTCTTTTCAAGGTACATACACCTATTCGCTTTTTATTACAAGGAACTCCGTCAAGTGAGTTGGGTAGAACATTCTATTGAGTGGTAGATGGTGCTAAGCCCATAAAGCAAATGCCATATAGAATGAATCCTAATTTTTCCAAGACTCGTAAAAGAAGAAACAGATAAGTTGCTTGATGCAGATTCATATTTGCCGTAGAGAATTCAGAATGGGTTTCTCCCATTGTGATCTCAATAAAAAGAATGGGAAGCTACGCATTTGTGTTGATTACAGGAAGCTCAATAAGGCAACAAAGAAGGATCATTACCCTCTTCCATTTTCAGATCAGATCTTGACGGGAAGTAGCCGCCAGAGTGCTATAGTTTTGCCGATGGATATAGCGGCTACAACCAAGTTCGTATAGCAGAGAAAGATCAGCTAAAGACCACGTTCACCACTCCTTGGGGAACGTTTGCTTATAGAGTTATGCCTTTTGGGTTGTGTAATGCTCCAGCAACATTCCAACATTTGATGAATAGGGTGTTCGAACCCTACATTGGGACCTTCATCAGAGTATTTCTGGATGATTTTTGCATCTATGGGAGCAAGTTGGACCACCTGCACTAAATGGAGATAACATTTCAAAGGTTAGATGAAGCACAAGCCTCACTAAACCCTACAAAGTGTGTCTTTGGATGTTCTAAAGGTGTTTTGTTAGGGCATGTTGTATCCAGAGATGGTATTGTATCGATCCCGATAAAGTTTCAAAATCAAAGATTTACCATTTCCTATTAATAGAAGTAAGTTGAGATCATTTTTAGGCCATGTGGGTTACTATAGAAGGTTCATCAAGAATTTCTCAAAGATTGCACAGCCACTAACCCAGTTCTTGAAGAAGGATGTTACTTATGAACCAGGAAATAAGGCGCATGAAGCTTTTGGACAATTGAAGGAAGCCTTGGTGTCTTCACCTGTTTTGAAGAATCCAGATTGGAGCAAGCCATTCATTGTGTACACTGATGCCTCAGATGCAGCACTAGGAAGTACTTTGAGCCAAAAGGATGAAAATGGGAATGAACATCCAATTTACTTTGGGAGACGCATACAAATGAGCAAAGGCTTTGAGGTAAATTATATCAGAATCAAAAAGAGGCTCTGGCTATCATTTTTTGCCAGAAGAAGTTTAGAAATTACTTTGCACAGGCAAAAATTTCTAGTTCAGTAACAGATCATCAAGCTCTAAAATATATTTTAAATAATTCTAACCCATCGGGAGGATAGCAAGATGGATAATTTTGCTACAAGAATTTGAATTTGATATTATAGATAGGCCAGGAAAGAAGCATGTCAATGCAGATGCACTCTCTCGAGCCTATGATGGTTTAGGATCATCTTGTGATGATGATGATTTCCCCGATGCAACATTGTTATCCTCGACACAATCCCTAGTGAATACATAGATATTTGGAATTATCTGAATGAATTCAAGTTTCCTGATGGTGCCAATGCAAAGACTAAGAGAAAGATTACTCAAGCCAGTCATCCATATTCTATTCTGCATGGAGTATTATTTCGAATAGGACCCGACAGAAAGACAAGAGGCGGTTGGACGTGATCAAGGGAAGGAACTTCTAGAAGAATTCCACAATGGTACATGTGGAGGGCACTTCTCTGGACAACTTACAGCAAGAAGGATCTTGGATGCAGGTTATCACGGCCCACTCTTTTTAAAGATTGTTATAATTATCGTAAGACATGTGATATTTGTCAAACACATGGTAACCGTAAGACTTCATCAGCTCCATTATGCCCTATTCTTCCACTTGGTCCCTTTGAAAAGTGGGGAATAGACATTGTAGGTCCACTTCCAACTACCTCACGCCAAAATAAGTATATTAGTAGTTGCACGCATTATTTAACCAAGTGGGTTGAAGCTAGGCCATTCAAAAACAAATGACTTCCATGGATGAAGTGGCAAGGTTCATATATGAACGCATTGTCACCAGATTTGGTTGTCCATTAGAAATTGTAACAGATCAAGGAAGCCACTTCATTAATGAGGTGGTAGAATCCCTAGTCAATAAGTTTTCTATTAAGCATAGGAAGGCAACAACATACAAGCCAAGCACAAATGGACAGGTGGAACGAACAAATTTTGTGTTGTGTCAAATTCTAGCAAAAGATGCAGCCTTGCAGGTACATAAATGGGATAAAAGGATTCATGCAGCATTGTGGGCATATAGGGCAACATCAAAGTCAGCAACAGGATACTCCCCATTTCAGTTGGCTTATGGCATTGATCCAGTTCTTCCTATTGAGTTTGATATTCCCACGGTCAGAGTAATGAAAAATGAAAGAATGGATGAAAGTGATTCAGTAAAAGAAAGGTTGGTACATCTTCATTTGTTAGAGGAAATGAGGGAAATAGCTAAGGATACAAGCTATAAGAAGAAAATGAAGCAGAAGGAATACTTTGATCAAAAGATCCTGTGGTCTCCATTTCATGTGAATGACTTGGTTCTTTTATATGATTCCATATACAAAAAAAGAAGATAGAGAAATTTATTCCAAAATAGATGGGGCCCTACAAAATAGCAGCTGTGCATGAAAATGGTACGTACCGATTGGAGGAATTGGATGGCACTCCCATTATGAAATGGGTCAACCACGACAAGTTGAAGATTTTCCAAGCACCAGAATAGTCTACTCCGAGGACGGAGTAGAAGCTAGGAAGGGGGAAGATGTCGACACTAAAATTTTCCTCCGTAATTTCTATTTCATTAATGTATGTATTAGGAATAGGATGTTGTTAAGTATAATTAGTAGTAGCGTCTGATAGAAGATAACGGCGCCGCCGCCAATAATGTGGAGTACGGTAACAATCAAAGTACAATAGGAATGTTGTAAAAAGTAAATATTTGTCGTAAGAGGTCGGTAATGTTAAAATGTCAAAGTTTGGGTAATTAGAGAAGTAGGGTCTACATGATTAGGAATTAGAAATATTATATTAGTAATAAGGACAAGGAGTGAGGTCATAAATATTTTGTGTATTTTATTTGTAAAAAGTCTAAAAATGTGGAACCCATGTAAAATGATAAGGTTTATCTTATCTTAAAAGATAAGCTTACATGTACAGATAAGAGTTAAGGTATGAAATATGATTCGTCAGAGTGGATTTCTTATCCTATCTTAGAGATAGGATGGATAAGCCTGGAAGTTCTATAAATAGAGAGGCCACCCCCCTCATTTAACATAGAAGGAAGTAGTGAGAAATATTGTAGGAAGTGTACGAAGGAAGCCATCAGTTTAAAGGTGTGTTGAAGAAGCCATTAAGAGGTGTAATTGTAAAGTTTCTCCCATAGTCTTGGTGAAAGGCAAGTGAAGTCAATAACACTTGAAGTACCTCATGGGTGAGATTGTAACAATTTCATGTTAATATTATAATTTACTTTGATATTTCAGATTTTTCATCATTCCGTCTTATCATAGTCGATGGTGTTCTTGTGTTATGTTGTTGTTTTGTTTCCAGATTACATCCACCAAACTAAAGGTTGTGCATTAGTAAATAATCATAGCATGAGGAGTTCCCTGGTGAAGAATTATCATAGTGCCGGATTGGTGATGATAGGCCCTCAAGCTATATTGAGCTCACTAAGCTCGGGGTGGTCATCCGATAAGGTGCTCGTGAGATAGGCTCTACTCTAGTAACTAGGTCTATATGAAAATCAATCTCACGTGGGGTGGTAACCTCGGTAGGTCCCTCGAAAATGCATTAGAAAACTCTCTTAAAATGGGATGATCATCTAGCGATGGTCCACCGGACTCCATCCTCCGATCTACCATTAATTGTAACAACATACATCTCGACAACCCCCCGCCGCACACACCTCATAAGCTACATAATAGAGATGGTGCAAATAGAAATGGGTCTCCGACCCCGAAATCATTGACTCAACTCCCAAATCATCTGCACAAGATATAGACTTGTGATAACAATCCATCCTAGCCCTGTGTGCAGATAACCAATCCATACTCAAAATGACTCCATACAAGCCCAAAGGAATAATACAGAGATCCGAGGTAGTTTTGAAAGGTCCCAAATCTACAACACATTCCTTAACCAAGGAGTCTACAAAGATCTTGGCTCCTAAAGCCATCTCGACATCACAACTAAGACCTTTCCTAACTGCCACTAGCCTGCATCACTCTACTAAAGATGGTGAAATGAAAGAATCAGAAGAACCAAAATCAAACAAAATAGAGGTAGAAATACCACCAATGCTACATGTGGTCTCAATGATTGTGCTCTAATGCTCTGCCTAGTGGTTCTCAAATACTACATAAATCATGTGGCTACATCCCATGTCACCAAAAATCATTTCTAACATCCATGCCTTACCCTTGTTGTTAAGGTTCTTTGGGAAATCTCTCAAAAATTTCTAGTAACTCTCCAGAACCACAACATCCCCTTGATCCACCCAATGAGTAGTACCTCTACGAGGTGCCCTAGAAGTCCGTGACATGGATCCCGATGATCTAGTTGTGGTTTGTTGTGGCCTCTCGCTGGTGAGCACCTACTAACTGAGCTCTAGGTGCACCCTGTGTCCTGATGGGACCCCTAGGAGGAGGCCCCATACTCGACCTATCTCGTACATCAGCTCTCTCGTGGAGGTCTATGAGGTGGGTGGGGCTGCTGCTACTATTGTGGCCTAAAGGATGATTGTGTTATACCCTGGCCACCACAAGTAAGAGGTACTAATCCTCTCAATCTACCAACCCGTATCTATTGTATACGGGTCTAGACTTGGTCTCTAACCTACTGGGTCTTACCCTGAGTCTCCTCTCCAATGTAGGCATTTTCGACGGCCTCTACTAGTGTCTGAAGATAGTGAATCCACATTGCACCTATGATATCCAAATTCAGGCCCCGAATGAACCTATGAATCCGCACCTGCTCATCCTACATATACTCTACATACTGAAGTAGATCTAAAAATCTACTCGTACTCTCTACTATAGAAAGAGAATCCTGTCGGAGGTCATGGAACTCATCAATCCTCCGCTGGATGAAACTCCCGATAAATACCTTCTCCTAAATCTCTCCTAAAATATCTCCTGTGTCACCGACTACGAATTTGCATGGAACTTCTACTCCTCGTCCTTCACCACACTCCCGCTTCATCCCTCAAGATATGGATTGCAACACGAGCTTTCGTGTTGCTAGAATAAGGACAAAGCTTAAAGCAAAAGGTCAAGCTCACTAGCTAGGCCTCGCCAGAATCCACCTATATCACCCGAGTAATGTGATGGTGAAGCTTCGGATCTCCCTGGTGTGATCCGCACCGTGGTCTCGTTGGCCTGTAGGTCTCTCTACATGCTCATCCCTAATCCTAGGACTCGAGACCTCTCTCTATGTTGTGGAACTCGTCACCCTATTTCCTAGGTGGTGACTCTTCTCTGGATGACTCCACATGGGATTTCTCTCCTCTATGCTCCTCGCTGAGTTGAGGAGATACTTGATCCTTGATAGAAGGGGATCCATCATGATTAGCTACCTTTCCTCCACCTAATCTTCCGTGTAGAGCAGCATTGACATTCTAAAGGGTTTGTAGAATTTGAGGTAGAATGGCTACCACACCCTGATCCGGTGGTGGTGGTGGGTCTGAGTCTTTGTGAAGGTTCCTCTCACTCCATCTGAGCCTCCTACAAAGACCAAAGTGAGAGTTAGTTCATTTTTCTATGTATACACAACTTCCATGTTTACTAAAATATACAAATTCTTGATAAGTTGATTTCTAGATTTAAAGTGTGCTAGGTTTAAGTTTTAATGTCACGATTTTTCTAGTGTGCCCAATGGTCCAAGCCTTTGAACCACCGCTCTTATAACAAACTATAGTGCTGTTTAAACAACTCACTGATACCAAAGAAACAACCTAGGGTTAGCTAGAAAAACACGTTTTCCTTTATTAACTAATAACAAGTTCACAAGGTTAAAATTTTAGGGTTAGATGTTTTAGTTAGGTTCAAGGAGTAATTTACCCCCATACCCACTCTCTAAAGTAGGATATGAGTTTCAAATGTATTTTTCTCATATTTAATGCTTCCAAAATTTCCCTAAAGCATTCCCATTGAATAGGAAATTTTCTCACCTTTCTAGTGAGACAAAGAAGTCCTCCTAACTCCTTACAGAACTCAAGATATGAGTGGGCAAAGTTTTTAGGTCAAACTTTCCCCTAGAGGGACACGTGTCAAGAGGTGCAGAAAGCACCTTCAACGGGTTGGTGGGTCACAGGGCGGCTTGGGGAATTTTTTCCCTTCACATGGAACAAAGGAAAAATTTCTTTCGTGCCTCCACGGGTCCCTAGTAGACACATGTCAAGTCCTTGCGTAAAACAAAAAAGGGGTGAGGGGTTGGCGGAGTGGCGGGGGTTTTAGGGACATTTTCCCTTCTTTGGAAAAAAATCATGAATCACCTTCACGCACCCACGAGTGTAGTGAGGGAGGCACGTGTCACTCCCCGGTTGGTTGGGAGAAGTGGCGGGCCAATGGAGCGGGTTGATACTTTGAGTCTCTTTCGCCAAAAAGTGCAAGGGAACTGAATTAGTCCGCGCCACGCCAATGCCCAAAACGGTTACAAGGTTCAAAAGCTCACATAGGCCCATACATCCACGAAGGAAGAATTCCAAGAAAGGCAGGGTTATGGGGCTGCGGAGACAAAATGGAAAAATTGCCAAAGGAGAAAATAAAAGCTCTAAGTCAAAAATTTGTCCCTGCGCACCCATCCCGACATGTCTCAAAGACATGATTGGCCGCGAGTGAGTGGGAATGCGGGAGAAAGTGGAAAATTTTTCCGAGGTCCAAAACCTTAAAAATTTTAAGTTCAAAAAGGGTCTACCCTTCCACCATGCCACATGTCAATAATTGATTGGTTGTGGGCCTGGAGGGGATGCAGGGAAAATGGGAAAATTTTCCCAAGGTAAAATTTTCAAAAGATAAGTTTAAATTTGGTCCGCCCCTCCGAGGTGCCATGTGGCAGGTCTCGATTGGTTGCGGGATGGTGGGGGTCGTAATATTTTTGTGGAAATTTTTCCAAAGTTAAAAATTAAAGTTCAACAGTTAGATTTATTATTATTATTATTTTTTTTGAAGGCCAAATTGAAGTAAAACTTCAAATGGCCATAACTTTTGATAGGAAGCTCAGATTTGGAAAACGAGGAATTTTTGGAAATATCTCAATGAAATCTTTGCAAGGAAACCATCAAATTTATATTTTAATGAATTTAGAAAGGTAAATTTTAAAAAAACTATCTATAGGATTTTAATTAGCAAACTAGCAATTTCCAACTTTTCTTTTTGTCTAAATTGGCTCTCCTCCTTCACTCGACATGCCAAACAAGCATGGAGAATATTTCTAGGGAGGGTTTAAAATGTTTTAGAGAATTTTATTTGTCCAATTGATTGAAAATTGTATTTTTCCAACAAATGGTAGAAAAATGACTCATTAGACGGATTGTTTTCATAATAGCAATGGTTAAGTTGTTTTCTTGAGTTTTATTTGTCAATTTGGGTTCATTTGTGAACTAGAATACTAAATTTTAACATCTCCAAGTTAATAAAAGTGTGCAGGTCTGAACTGTACATTTTTATTAAAATTTACCAGTTTTAAAAGTCACAATGCCAGTGATCAAATTTTTAAAGGATCTATTTATCAATTTCATCATTTAAGTGTAACAAATTATTTCTAATATAGTCTAATACATTTAATTGATTTAATAAACCATTTAATAGCAATTATACAAAACCTGATTTCCAAATTTCAACTCATTTCGAAGAGGACAAAACACTATCTTTTCCTTCATATGCATTCATCTTCCTAACAGAGATTTTAATTCACAATACCAATTTAATTCCAATACAGTCATGCAAGTTTGAGAAGGTAGAGCATTCCTTTATTGATTTCTAACACACAAATTTACAATTTATCTCTTTCTTGTGACTTCAAAATACAATATATAATACATATAACATTCTCGCACATTCCTTTTCAAACAAGAGAATGGAATATAAATCTTTACATTAAACATTTCACTTTCAAAATTTCCTCATCAATACAGAAACATCTCATTATAAATAATTATACAATTCATCCACTTCAAAGTGGGAAGGAATACAATAAACTTGCACACAAGGAAGGATGTTAAATTGCACATTTCTTGGCTTCAAAAAAACATGCTCCATTTATTTTTATCCAAATTTATCACAACAAAGAGGGGGAAAGGCAACTCTCTCCACCCAACCAAGACATCCAATGAAAGGAGAATCCTTCCTTCATCATTGGCCCCCAAGCCCCAACCAAGATACAATAAAAGATGTAATTCAACCATGGTAACAAATCGGTTCCGAACACAACATTATTTCACCTACACTTTTTTGAAACAAAATGCAACACAAAACAAAAAGTAGTTCACAATTGCATTAAGAAAATTTCAAGGTAGAACTCAGGCTTGATCTTACAAGCCAAAGGAGCAAGGCCTATGGGGAAGCTACTTATGCCTCCCAATTGAGAATTGGGCATCCACCAAATATAGACTCGCCAAGTAATTCATCACACACATTTCCTTATGCCCCCACAAAAAACCTCCTTATGCCCCCACAAATTTCCTTATGCCCCCACAAAGTAAGAAATGAAAGCTATTTATTTTCCATGGTGGATCCCAAACCCAAAATCCATCCACAAAATACTTATGCCAATGATAATCCCTCTCGCCCCCACAAGAATTCCCATAGCCTTCTCATACACCTTCCTAATGCATTCTACCCAACCAACCAACAAATTAAAAAAACATGCATTTTCCACACAACACAAAGAAGAAAATAACATAAATAAAAGAGAGTTAAATCCCTACCTCTCCATGGTTACTTTTCTTCCAAACAACAAGCTTTCAATACAATAACACATCTTCAAACAACAAGCTTCAAAGCATACAAAGCTATCTCTAAAAATTTCTTCAAAAACAAGACCTCCCACAAGAAAATGCGCCCCAAGGAAGAATGCAAAAAGGTTCAACAACCCCAAAACAAGAAGAGAGTTTGAAATATATAGAAGGGGGAAATAAGATGATGATGTGGATCCATGTAGGATGCCACATCACACATCCTCTCAAATCAACACAAAAGAAAAATCCAAACTCCAAGGCATAATAAAGAGGTGGGTGAAGAATGAAAAGTTATCTCGCACACTCCAAAACAACCCCTAAGGTCAAATTCGAATTTCCATGGAGCTGGAGTATTTCTTACTCCAAAATCTGACTTACACAAACTCTTACATATCTTACACTTCCCTTACAAATTAATTACAAACAAGCAAACAACTCTAGTAATTACTTTCATAATCCCAATTTAATTTGTTTAAATTTTAAGCATATGATCTCCTCACATTAATCTATCACAATTAATTAATTAGAAGAATAGGACACATTACAAATAAAATACATACAATAATAATTAAACATTAACCATATCAACAAAATACACAACCCATGGTCACATATAAAGATGATTCCCCCATGGGAATCTCTAACAAAAAAACACACAACAAAACAAAACAAGTTGCCACACAGTTACCTTGTCGAATTCACCTAGAATTCTATTTTGGTTGGTCTCCGATCCTCGATGTTTTTTTGTGTATTTTTAACCTCGAAAATACAAATACCTCCTTCGGCCTCGTGGCAATATCGAACATCCAATATGATACAAATAGAATCACTAAATAAATTATATAATGAATCACAACAATATTGAAGTAACAACTACATCATTTGTAATTTTCATCCATAACTATATTAGTATCATAAAATATCCATTTTCTAGATCTATTCATAATATCCAAAATCACATGTCTAAGCAATATCCATAAAACATCCATGTCAAATAATATATCATCATCTTCATATAAGGTGTCTCTAGTGATCATCATGCATCGTAATCAAATCAAAATCCACAATAATCCATAATCCAATGTCTAACAACATACTAAATCAAAACATAGTAATGTCTATAGTGAAATCAATAGTATCATCGTAGGCATCAAAAGGTGTCAAAGGGAAGTGGGCACTACAGTCTCTCACACTTCTAAACATTGTGTTGAACATGTTGATTACCATGATAAGTATAGATTTGAGTATGTGCATTGCTCATGTAGAACCTAGTGGCAAGGAAAATCCTAATTTCATTCCATCCTACA
Organism: Taxus wallichiana var. yunnanensis; assembly: GCA_018340775.1. NCBI lineage: Eukaryota > Viridiplantae > Streptophyta > Pinopsida > Cupressales > Taxaceae > Taxus > Taxus wallichiana. Next base: position 945,400,935 of record CM031242.1, read on the forward strand.
AGGTTATCCTTATGGACCACTCACTAGCGCGTTGTTTTCTGCGTAGTGTATATGCTAGCACATTTCTTCTTTCCAAAGAGTCTATCCACTATTCCACCATGGCACACAGAACACCATAGGATATCATTATCCAATGTAACAAGGTACCAAGTTGTTACTTATTTTCCGACATAACATGGTTTCTACCCTTAGGAAATATGGTCTTTCTTCGTGCCCTACTAACTCATAAGTGTTATGAGCCCAGCTACCACAAGAAACACTCGTAGTTTCGTTGATAGATGTGTGCATCCTCCCACCGAAGGATTCCTTATTTACATGGCTCAAACACTTTTGGATCTTGGATGTCATGTACATAAATCCTATTCAGTCTTCTTCACTCAAGGGATCAACATAGGGATAAAATTTTCTATCTGTTAAAGGGATAATATCTATTCCCTCCTTGTTTTTCAAGCTTATATAACCCTTATTGAACCGAAGATTAGCATTATTTGCATATCACCAAGGACACCCCAATAGAGTTGGGAAGCTATCTCGAATCGCCAATGCTAAAACCGCCAACACTAAAACCTCAAAGTCTCCAAAGTGAACTTGGCTCCTTGTATGGTAATGAATGCATCTTGTAAAACCCCGATGGGAGTGGCCTTAGTCTCGATTAGCTATAAAAATACATTAGAGGATGATTGCAATGGGGTTATCCCGTTTGGTCCCATTCATTCAAGGTAATAACATTGACTTCCGCACTAGTATCAATCAATACATTACTCAATAGCCACCCATCCACAAAAAAATTCGTGATTATTTCCTTGTCATAATCTAGGATATGAGGGGAGAGATTTGCATGCGTGGTTTGTCATCTCATCTCAAGAGATTTATGAGTGGAGTATTTAATTTTAAAAAATTCTCCAATAGTGGAATGATATTCTCCTGGCACAATAATTTGCACACTTCTCTCAAGTCATCTGTATCATTTTGGACCGTATCTGATGATTTCTTTTGCTCCATCTTCTGTGATTGCTCTTTTAATTACTATATATCACCTTGAAGATTCCTAAGTACCTATATGGTTTCTCGATAAACCTCCTTCGATGGGTAGGATCGGGTACCATGCATATAGAACCTCCTCCTTAGTGATGGTAGGCTTCTAATGTAATGCTTCCCTGCACGCACTTCTTTAGCACGGGTCTTGATCTTCACCTGCAATACCTCATATTTAGGTTCAAATTGTACATCTACCGATTCTCCACAATGCATTATATCATAACCATCCCCGTACCTTTGTTTTCCTATTTATGATGCTTGTTAAGATGCTCATATAGGTTTGGGCATTCCTCAAAGCTATGATTCTTTCCACGAAAAAGAACATGTAATATTCTCGAGGAAATTCACTCCTATAGTAGTCGAGAAGACATGCATGTCTAACATTTTCCTCGATGGAACCCGCTTCTTCCATAACTATGACCTTATATTCCAAATCCACCATAGTATCCTCGACCTCTGCCATGATTGCCTTTGAAATTCCCTTTATTCTAATCATAGCGCACCAGATTTTGATCCTGATCTTGATGTTCATTTTTTCCTTTTGAGTTATCTCAAACTCATGTTTTTGTACACCAATATCTATAGCATCATGGGTCTAACCAATCAGCCTGGTAGTCTTCATGTTTTGGGTCATGGACCTAAAGATTTTATAGTAGCATGAAATGTTCTTCCTTATCACACGTTGTAGTAATGGGAAGTGGCTAGTATCATGGGTTTGATGGCATATCTCATAGTCTAACAAAAGCGAGTGCACCGACTGCGAGGACAACTATTTGATGTGTGACCTTAAACTTAACAATATGTCGATCAAATCCATGTGCATGTCTCATGTGTTGAATTTTTGATAGTTTCTCCAACTACTTTGCCATAGCTGTGATATGTGCTTCTAAAAATGGGCTCACCCTAATGTCTATACTTCAAACTACCTCGGTGCGTAAGGAGACTTCCAAGTGCTTCGTGTGGATCAAGATATTTTTTATGTGATAGCGCACTCCTAAAAGGTGTAATCAGACCTCTACAAACCATTTTGCATGCTGGTTTGCATGAATATCATAAGACAACTTAGATAACAACATTTTGAAACATGAATCATACTCTCCGACAATCTCGGTTGTGCCTCTTGAAACAAAAATCATACTCTTCTTCTCAAACTTAGGGATGTGAAACTCCCTAAGAAAATAATATTTTAAGGCTGGATAGTCTACACAAGTCTCGATCGGGGTCGAACTTTCTATACCAACCTTGTGTGTGTACGCCTTGTAACATAGTAGTAAATCGACTTACCCTACACTCGAAGGCATGATACCTTTGTGTGCCATAGTAATTCACACGTGTACGTGTTCAAGAACATCTTCTATGCCTCTATACTGGAAGATGAAGCGACATATCCATGTAAATATTTTGGGGTTTGCATGACATTTCCCACCGATCCAGAACCTCTTGTGTTTCCTTTGCCTCCAAAACAGGATGATCCACCAGAGCTAGAGACACCTATACCTCATGATCCTAAACCTATATATGGGGTCAAACTATAGGATGTACTTCCCTGTGTCCCAACAATAGTACTCGAACTATACCATGACAATTTGTGAAGTGATATTACTCCCAAAAGATAATCCAACAATCTATGCACTTGAATTCTATGTGGATGATACACCCCAAAAGGTACTCCCATATAAAAATGAAGATATTTGAACTACCATCGTTTTGCCTCTTAGAAGACTCGTTGCTTCTCTCCCACCGCCCGAATTAGCTTGTTGACTATTTTTGTACTAGATGCCAAAACCAAGTGTAAGGGAAAGGTTTCCAGGTGGATTGAGATGTGCACCCACATTCCAGTCTCTCTACTAGAGTGCTTATACATGAGGCCGAGGAGGGTTTCCTATCATGCTACCAAAATGGGGGTTCCCGATGCTCGGGTTCCACATCTTCTCGCGTGAACTTCAACTCCTTCCCAAACTATCTTTCCCCACAATGCCATTCTCTTTTCAACCTCTCATTTCTTCTCTAACTCCCTCTCATACACCTCATTATACTTAAGCCACCTTTCCTCTCTCTGCCTCTCTTTTACTAGGTCTTCCATCTTTCACCAAGCCTACTCCTACCCCCATGTGTGGTGGGGTTTAGTTAGCCATTGGTTTTCTCTCCAAATTAAAAGTTACCATCAGGATCTTGATCGCTAGTGGAATGCCTTAGGTAAGTTCCCCTTGGATATCATAAAAACTAGAATTCAGCTACCTCTGGGCACGAATAAGTGGAAATTGAGTACTCCAAGATATAACTGTTCAAAATACCATGGAACCATGTATCCACCATGCGAGTCCAAATAAGATCAACATTATAAAGGTCCTAAAATTCTTCCTATGTCCAAAAATGTGGGATACCTCCAATTCCATTTATATGCATAAGCAATCATCCACTCATACAATTCTACTGGAAAGATAATGAAGAATCTCTCATATAAACTATCTTATAAATTATGTTCCACCCATACACATGCGTTAAACTCAAATCCATTGTTGAACCTCCGTGTTTATTCTTATTCTAAGTCATGTATCCACTCCTCAACACTTTCTAGGGTCAACTATTATGTCTTCATCGTGAACCATCCTGAAAACAACCGAATAATAGGTCCCGGGAACGGAACCAATGATGTAGCCTCTAATTCACCGATAAAATCCTGCACGCCGGCACATCACTCAACCTTGACTAAGCACTCACCAGAGTAGCATGCAAAGGTACCATGCCCCTATTTAGGGTTGTTTTTGCAAGATGTTAGCATGATGAAGACTTAAATCATTCAAATCTATAACTAATATATCATTCTATAGTACATATTCAGATCTAGATCTAGATAATAATAGACTTAAGCGATAACCATGATGAAATCTAGCATGCATGAACCAATCATACCTAGGATCTAACACTCTGATTCATTTAACACATTCAATTACATTAAAAATGATAAATACAAAGAAGCTTATTACAATAGATAATATCATAGTCCATGCATGCATCATATTTAGTAGCATAACCTCACAATAACTTAGTTCTCACATGCCACCCTATGCCACACATTTCCTTAAATATTTATAAGGGTGGGGAATTTCCCTTCACCGCTTATCAAATCCCAAAATTGGTCATATGTTTTTATTATTCACGCGTTGTTACAATAATAGCCACACATGGAAGTGTGCTAACAATAGACTTATTTTAGTTAACTGTTGGTAGTAAATCCATTCTCAACCTGTATCCATGCAAAGTGCTTCATAGTTGATCCTCAAAAAATAGCCAATGCATGTCACACAAGTTTTTAACTGGTTTGTGTGCTTCGCATGCCATCTCCAAAAATAGCTCCTCATTGTGAAGACGGCTAAGTCTTGAATATGTCTCTATCCTCATCACGTGATTCCTTCTCGATCCTTCCACACTTTTAAATGCAGTCTTCTTGTGTGTGAACCTTCTTTATATTCTTTGATAAATTCCATACATTAACTCGATCAACATCGTGGCTTAACGTCTCGACCAAAATCTTCAAACTTGCAACAAGAAAACAAGATGTTTCTCACCCCGTAACATTTGACATAGTAAATATTTGAAATTTCCACATCTATTCTTTTTCGTAGGCTCCATGCGCATATTTCGGGAGAATATTCTTGGATATTATTGTGCCATCCAAAAAAAAATGCACAACCCGGCAAACACAAGTCTCAATATTTCCTTTGAGTCGAATCCACAATGATCAAGGAAACCATTGATCTAGCCACACACATTAAGATTTCAGATTCCTATAACTCCAAAGGAAGGGTAGGGAGACAAATCTAGATATGAAGGGCTTTAAATGAAAGCTTATGTGTATCACCATGTTCCCATCTTCAAAATCTCAACGCTTACATTTCCATGGAGCCATCGAGCACCAAGAAGAAAATTTTCCATATCCTACCCATTAGGAAAACAAAATAAGAACCCTTATCCAGCTAGAGATTTGACGTCAACTTTACATCCCCATTTTTTTTCGCACTAGTCCTCGATGAAATCTATGTTCGGTCTGAATCCTCTAAATGTGCGTAAGATCACAAATTTGATTCTATCCTTTGTTTTTTTGATAACACTTCTGGAATCTCCAGTTGTGGATCATCCTCTTTCCAAGTTGGGTGCAACTTAACAGCCTCATTATTTTCTACACCAAATAATAGCCACCTAGATCTCTCTCAGAATCGTCCAAGAGCTCTCTCTCTCATCCACCATATTCTCAATTCCATAAAATAGAGAAACCCAAAAAGGGATTTATTTAACTAAAGGTAAAATGTTTTTTTTAAATATGGGATATGGATGTTAAGTGATTAAGGAAATAATAGTTGATAAGATTAAAAGGTTTTAAATGAATCAAATAATGAGGTTGATTTATCCAATATTTAACTAAAAATTAATGGATACCATAGCAGGAGATTAAATCCTGAAATGTCTTTAGGAATATATCAATAATATTTAATTATTAATCAAAGTTGCAAATTAATCTTTGGCTGAGTAGAAATTAATAATGGGAATTGATTAAATGTACTATAAGGTTTAACAACATCAGTAATCCTTTAAAAAAATTACCGGAATTTTCCTAAGTACTTAATGAGTTTTGTCTTTGTTTTTGTGTGTCGAAATTGTGGGTGTTACACTGGAGGATATAAATCATGAATGTGCACATGAATATATTCCTATATGTGTCTAATGGTGATCCAATTTAGAAAAGTGTAGATACTCAATTTTTGTACAAGCATTGTTTTTATAATATTGTTTAGCATTTTTGTGTATATTATTTATCAATTATAATTAATGACATATTATCCTTTTTTCCCTCTTTTTAACTTATTACTATTCTCAACCAACTCAAAATCAACTTCACATTCCTCTCTTTTTGTTTATCATGATTTTTAAGGACCCATACAAATTTATTATTATTATTCAAAATTTCCTTTAACCCTAGGATAATTTCGAATTTCCTAGATAGGTTTGATCTCAACGATGTTTAGGACCCATGGACACATTTTATTTTCTTATAATTAAAATTTTAAGGGTGAGATTCTCTATGTCAACTTATCATTCATACATATTATTATGAAAAATTTAAAGGAATCCACAAAAACTTTTAGAAAGGGTGGAAAATATTTTTTTTGTAGGATTCACATGGGTGGCAAATCTATAACATATCAACATGAATCTAGTGGTGAAATTGGAAAAATCATAAAAAATAGTTGCAAAATGAAATAGTGAATCTAGTCTTACTTCTTTGATTTTAAAATTTGTATCCTCTATATGTGTATATCATCATGATTCAAATTACCTTTGATAGAAACGGCTTTGAGAAATTAAATATTTCTTAAACTTCACAAGATTATGACACATGGCCCAATCTACTACTTTGGTACGTTAAACAGACAACTTGAAATTTTCTTAACCTTTATCACAAAAACCTGTAAATTCCTTCTCAAATTTCCTCTCAACCCTCTAAAATCTCTCTTCCGCTCTACATAAAATACCTCCCATCCACAAATCCCTCTTACTCTTAGCGCCAAATCTGTATTCCTCTCAAAATCCCTCACACTTCAAAAAAATTTATTCACACAATCCTTTAACGTCCTCCTAAAACCCTCTCATGAAATTGTATTTTTATTCAAGATCCTCTCATGCAACGATTAATGTTCAATCCCCTTTGTAGTCCTAAATGTATATCTTTACTCTAACTCATCATCTAGTTCTATATTTCTTTCACACTCCGTCTCACTCATTTTAAATGAAAATTATAAATTAATTATTTAGACTACTTTTTTAGTTGACATTAAGTCTTTCTAGGCATGTAGTTAGCCTATATATGCCCTATAATCAATTTATTCCTAGTCAACTTATGTAAGAAAAGGAAAAAAATCTAGTTTGTTGACATTATGGTTTTATGAATTTTTAGTATATTGAGTTAATTAATATTTTTATGGTTATGTGATCTATTTTTTCTTACAAAGAAAAAAGTGGCTTTTCTACTACAATGATTATGTTGAACAAATGTACAAACTCTCATATAGTCCAATATCTAACCCAACATCAACAATTCACTACTCACAAGCAATAGATTCCATATAGTGAATCTACAAGTTTTGTCATTTGTGGCTCCCTTAAGAGTGTTCATGTCAAATATAGGGTCTCAATTGTTTCTTCCTTTTGGTCAGTATCTCCTATAAGTAATGATATTGAATCTAGGTCCATAAAAGTGCAAAGGGCCAATCTCTTACAATGATGTGAAAATTTTATCACTCACAATGCTCTCCTAGTTGAACCTCGATCCCTAAAACTTCTAGATTTTCATCTTCATATATGTCTACAACCTTTCAATCCCCATATATCCATATGAAGGATAATTCAAATTCATGCCTTTGGTTAATTTAATTAAAAACATGACTATTTCATGTTTTATAAGTTCAATTCTTTTCATTTATCATGTATCATGACTCAATATAATTGCATGACATTGTATGAAAAATTATACATATGCAAATCAACTAACTTTTATTACCACTATAACAATGTCTATCATAAATATGATAATTAATGATATAATGATCCTAAAAACATCATTGCATTATCTAAAGATGTCTATCTCATCAAATTCTACCCTAATTTATAGTAAAAAAATTATCTTATATTATAGCTTCACAATTAACATATCTACTCGGATGCTACAATCCTATAACATTTAAGATTATATATCAACTAGTGAATGTATAATTTTAAGTTGTATATAAGAGTTTTTTTCAAAGTGTATGAATTACTTTTAGTCATATTATTAAATTCCCTATAATTTATTATATGTCATTACATTAAACTAATAGTAATATCAATGATATGGGTAAATAAATTGTTTCTATGTTAGATGTATGATTTTACATGTTAGTTTTAACTCAAGGATTTTTTTTTTTAATTTCATAATAAAAACCGTACTTTGGAAGGGAAGGATGTATTGTCTACTCCTCTTCCACACTTATTTTACCATGATTATGATCACTATCAATTAGAGACTTTGACCTCGATCTATATGTTGATAGACTAATGTTAGACATTATGGATATTGTGATTATCATTATGTTTTGAGGTTTATTTTAGACATCATTAGAAAGTTATGAATTTTATGATAGATGGTATGGACTTATAGTAGACATTGATAGATGATGATCTAGTATTGTTTCATTATAAACTAACCTTTTGAATTTGGACGATGATGATTATGTTTAATTGTTTGGACTAACCTTATGATCTTCTTGATGTTATGACCTATCAAAATTGAGATGTTCAGTGATTTAAATAATTGATAGAATTTCCTAATTCTAATGATGATGATATATCTTTGTGTATGATGTTGTTGGATGATATGTATGTGTGTGTTTTATTTCTTGATATATTTGATGTGTCCCCGAGGTGAAGGGGTATTATTTGATTTGTTGCAAGAAATTATATCATGACAACAAGAAGGGGCTAGGAGAATAACAATGGAGGAATATTGGAAACTTTGTGACATGTGTATTGTTGTGTTTGTTAGGAGGTTTCCCATGGGGGTAACCTCGTGTGTGAACAAGGGGTTTGGATGATCGTTTTATTTCCTTTATTTAATTTATTTAATGGTGTATATGATTTATTTATTATAATGTATGTTCACTTTATTAGTGCTTAAGTATGTGCTTTGTTAAGTTATTGATCATGCGTTTAAGTTAAATTGGGATGTGACCAAATGGGAATTTAATATGGTAGATAGTCCTTGTTATATGATGGATTTGAGAGGGAATTTATTTATTTTGGAGTGTAGACACTATACCTCACTTTTCTAAACTCTAATTTTGACTTTGGGGCAACTTTTGGAGGCATGTGGGACAAGTTAGAATTGTCCCTTGCTTGTTAAACTCCCCCACCAACCATACCTATCTTTTGAGGGGTTAATTTCAGCCTTCATTATGTGTTTTAAGGGAGAAAAGGGAAATTAATTGCACTTTCTTAAAACTCATTTAATTATGTCCTTTGAAAGTATGGGTGAATGGTTGTGTGTATAAGAGGAACTTGTCATTTCCTCACCCACCTATTTATTTCTCTTGTCTTTTGTGATTGACCAAGTACGGTGGATTTGAGGATGAGTTATGTGGAATCCTACATGGAGCCACCTCACCCTCATCTCCTCTTTTTCTATTTATGTGAGTCATTTTGGGAATTTTAAGGTTACTTGGTTCATTTTTGCATCGGAACATATTGGAAATTTTTTCTTGGTTATTTTCTTAGAGCTTGGAAGATTTTTTGGATTTGGGCTTGGAAATTGAGCGTTATTACTTGAAGATTTGATTCTTTTTCTATGATAAGGTAGGGACTTTGCAATTTACATCTTGAATGTATGGGCATTTTGTGTTGAAAATAAAGTTAAATATATATGTTGTTTTGGATTTGGGTAGTATGACCTTAAGGATGGTGTAGGAGAAAGAAAATGGGGATATTTTGAGGGAGGGATAAGATTTTTGTATATGCATTTGGAGGGAGTTTTTGTTGGGTGTCCCACCTTGTGATAATAAGAAATATTTCTTTCTTATCTTGGTATGTTTCATTTGAGGGAGTGATAAGAGATTGAGGGAGGGATAAGAGTTTGGTTTGTATTTGTGGATGAATATTTTGGAGGATTTTAAGGTGGAAACTTAGTTCATTCGGAGGTATAAGGGATATTAATTTTAATCCTTTGTGTTTGGGAAAATTGTATATTGTTGTTATTCTTGTTATTGTGCTCATATGTGTGCAAGATTTGTTTCATGAGTGTATGTAATGTGAATCCTTGTGAATTTTTCCATAGTTGCTTAATGTTCATTATTCTTCTATTGTTTGGGCTCTGAGGCCAATGAGATGGGTGGCTTCACTGTCATTGGAATAGGTGGGTAGAGAGCATTTTTTTATTATTTCTAAATAGTTTTGAAGGGACTATACCTTACAATAAGGGCTCAACAACCAAATAGTGCTATAGAGGGAAAAATAAGAGGATCAAAATCTAGATAAAGAATCGTGCCCAAGAAGTAACCAAAAGATAGTTCTTGGTAGAAAGTGAAATAGAAAGAAATTGGGAGAAGAAAACAAAACAAAGAATAGAAAAACAATGAAAATACTGAAATATAGCAGCAGCTCAGAATGAAGCCGTCCAAACTCGAGGGAGATTATTTCTTGGAAGCTCTATCAATCCTGGATTTGAATGTTTGAGAGAAGTGAACAATGCCAAAGTGGTGATGTGTGTGGGGTCACTTGCATTCAACTTCGATATGGTCTGACTTCTCTCCTTGTTAGTCCCCCAGATAGTTTTAGGGACCCCGCTAAGCATGGAAATGTTACAAACATGTTGTTCCAAAAAGTCACTAATGGCATTGAAGATAGCCATGTTATGATCATGCATGTATTTTTCTCTCCCCAATATATTTTCTAAAGAGTTCAATTTCTTGTAGATGTCTGCAATCTGATCATTCCCATTATCAGTTTCATCATCAACCTTTCTTTTTCCCTTCTATTTGGCAATGTGTTGCAGGTCCTTCTTTAACTTCATCATCTCATTTTCCAAAGAATCCAACCTATGAGGAATATTATTCCCTCCTCTGTTACAAGGTCAGTATCCGGGAAACATTACTAATATGTAATATATTATGCGTAACTTCTAGATATTTAGTGCTTCTAAGAACCTAAAGGGTAAGGAGGGATGCCAATTTTGGGAAGTTTTGGGTTCTTAGTCTTGGATTTGGAAGAGGTGTTCAGGATGGAAGTTCGAGTAGTGATGGTAGGGATGTGTGGTTCATCGGGAGAGGTTGGGAAGCTAGGGAACTTAGAAACACAATGCTTATGAAGCGAGAAAAATAAGGCATTGGAGAAGAGGGTGGCATTAGAGTGTTTTTGGAATTCTAAAATGGATCACTAAAGGGAATTTGGAATGTAATGCAGAAAGCAGACCACAAATTGTCTTCTAAAGTTGTTAAGAAAGACAATGTGCTTGAAAGGGACTATTTTAAAGTGTCCTTCTATAGAAATGTAGCTAACCATCATTTTTGTAACCTCATCAAAAGGCTTGGGGATAGAGCTATCAGTAACACCCACGTATACAAATTCAACCTCCTCACCGTCATTAGAGAATTTATTTTCCTCAGAAGTCCTATCGATCATTTTATTGAAAAAATGATATCCCTCCAATTTTAGGCCTATCGCCTCAGCCTATCAATTATTAATTTATAATTACTCGGTGACCACCATACTCCACCTTTCTATCCTTCTAGTCCTTTGCGAAATGAACTGAAATAATTTGGTCGTGCCCTGAATATACTATGAATTTGGAAATGCTTCCCTTTTGAAGAAGATTCCATAGCTCCTCATTGTTCTTCCAAGTCTGGATCACTTCATAGTTCTAGTTGGCACGAGGCACCTCCCATCTCCTTCTCCCTACTACTCCTGCAATTTTTCTGCTCGAAACCCTCATTTGAATCGTTACTTTCCTTATGTATCTCTCGGTTTATAAGAACCCAACCACCTGTTTAAGAATCATGGGAGTTATTATGGCCATATTTAGGATGATATTTCTCACATGTGTGATATTTCACACCGCTAAATCCCACGCCATCTCATTATAATTCCTACTCCATGCATGATTGCCCATATTTATCCACATTAATGCTATTATGTACCTCCTTAGGGATGCAATTTTCATTATCCCAAATGGTTAGATTATTATTGATGTCAAAATTGGCCAAGGTATCTGCTACCTTATTCCCCTCCCTATAAGTATGCCTAATGTTGATATTCTTGAAATTTTGACAAATATTTATGGATTCCATAATGAAGTCCTTAATAGTCCAGCTAGGAGGAGAAAGTTGATTAAGGTGATTGATAATGTTTAGTGAATCTCCTTCTAGAATGATGTTCTGTATGTTATAATCCTTAGCAACCCTTAGCCCCCATAGAGTAGCTAGGGCTTCTACATAATGGTTTGTCTGAATCCCCATTTTTCCAGCATAGGTAACAACTAAGTAGCCTTTATGATCACGAATTACACCTCCCCTTGCAGCAATCCCAGGATTACCCTTGGAGGCACCATCAAAGTTTAGTTTGTGCCAGTTAATATCAGGAGGGTTCTAATGAATCGAAGACCTATCAATGTTTGAAGTATTCCTATTCTGCAGATTTGCAACTCCAATCTTCCAGTTGGAAAGAATATATTCTTCATTCTCATGATATTTCTTATTCTTGGGAGGTTTGAATCTCTCAATATTTTCTTTAATAGCATGAGAAATCTTAACAAAGATAATCTTGCAATGTTGTTTATTGTTTCTGAAAATGATGTCATTTCTATCTTTCTAGATCCTCCAGATAATATGGGGCATGACTAGTTTCCAAAGTATTCTCACAACACAGTGCTTAAAAGGAGGATTCCATTGGGTCCAAAACTGGATGAAATCCTTTGGCACAGTCCAGAAAACATTGAATTTAGAAAATACATAACTCCAGATCATTGAAGCATACTCATAGTGGACAAAAAGATGCTTAATATCCTCAGACTCTTTTTTACAAAGGTGACATCTATTTGGCATTATGAATCCTTTCTTCATCAGGTTGTCATTAGTAAGAATTCTACCTCTAAGAACAAGCCAAAAGAAAAAATTAATTTTAGGGGTTAGTTCAGTCATCCAAATCTTGCTCCAATTAAACTCACTCTAGATATTTTCAAAGTAAGAGTTATAACCAGATTTGACCGTGTAATCTCCATCTCTAGAATTGTGCCAGACAATTTCATCCTTAACTTCCAATTGATTCAAGGGAATGAGGTCCAATTGTTCCTATAAAGAGGACATCATGAATTTCAATTCATTCCTATCCACCGAGAGTTGTTTCCATCTCTTCTTGTTACCATCAATTTCCATGTAATCAATGACCTTAGTACCATACTTATGTTCAAGGCTATCTTTGACTACACCAAATATGTCATTGAGGCTGAAATTAGACCAATTATCCCCCCAAAAATTGATGTCTCTTCCATTTCCCACTTTCCATCTACATCCTTGCTTGATGAAATTCCTAACTTGAATCAAGTTATTCCAGAAAATGGAACCTTGGGGAAGTTGTTCATCATGAAGGAAAGAGATAGTTGTTTGTTGATCAAGATACTTGGCCTTAATTAGATCAATCCAGGTTGTTCCTCCAAGAGCATTCTCCAACCCATTTTTGAAATTAATTCCATATTCATTTTTTTGATATCTTTTATGCCCAGTTCCCAATTCTTTAAGGAGTGCACACTTGATCCCAAGCTACCAGGTGATATTTGAATTTTTCCTCCAGCCCCTACTATAAAAAGTGCTTCTAAATTATTTAAATTTTTCTCTGAAGGTACAAGGAATATTACAAAGAGACATAATGTACATAGGTATATTTTGAAGAGTTTTTTTTATAAGAAGACATTTACCAGCATTGAAAAGAATGGCCCCTTTCCAACCAGCCATTTTCTTTTGGAATCTTTCTAGTAGATCATTCCAAACTTTGGTTGAGACTTTTTTAGTACCAAGGGGGAGTCCCAAATAAGTAGTGGGAAGTGAATTGATTTTACACCCCATTATTTTAGCAATTCTATGTTGTCTTTCTATAGGAGTGTTGAAAAAGAAAATTGAGCTTTTATCAAAGTTGATCTCTTGCTTAGAAGTAAACTCATAAAATTTTAGAATGGACTTGATCACCTTAGCTTCGAGGATAGAGGCCACTAAAAGTAGGATTGTATCATCCGTAAATTGCTGATGAGAAGCTGTTTGATTTGTAGAAGTAGGCTTAGTGCCTTTAAGAAGACCATCTTTAACTGCTTTGTCAATTGTTCTGTTGAGGCTATCTCGCCATAATAATGAAGAGCAAAGGGGATATAGGATCCCCTTGTCTTAAACCCCTATTGCTGGTAAAGAATCCCATCGGCTCACCATTGACCACCACAGAGAATCTAGCAGTAGAGATGCAAGCCTTGATAATTCTTCTAAATTTGTTGAGAAAACCAAATTTGGCCAGAAACCTTGTCAAGAAAAGACTAGGAGACTTTATCAAAGGATTTATTCATATCAAGTTTAAGGACCATGCTTGCTTTTTTATTATTATCCATAGAATGTATAATCTCATGCACCATGATCACACCATCTTGAATTATCCTTCCTCTGATGAACCCACTATCTTTTTTGAGATTAAATCATTCAAAATGAACTGAAGTCTGGTAGCAATAATCTTAGTAAAAATTCTATAGACAACATTAACCAGGCTAATGGGTCGGAAATCCTTGAAATATTTAGCATCCATTTTTTGGAGAAAGCACAATGTGGGTATTATTTAGCTCTTTCAATAAATCACCAGTTCTAAAGAATTCATTTACTGCCCTAAGGAGATCATCCGAAAAAATTTCCCAAAACTTCTGAAAAAAATTGACAGAGAAGCCATCAGGTCCTGGAGCCTTATCCCCTTCAAGAGTAAAAACATCTTTTGAAGCTCCTCCAAAGTGACAACTTTAGTAATGTCTTTAAATCTCTGCTCCTCAATTTTGTCTTGTGGAATAGCCTCTAATAGAAAAGAGGCAGCCACATCATTAGTAGCACTCTTCTCATTAAGAAATTTTTCATAGAATTTGAGAGCTTCATCCTTGATGATCTGTGGATATTTTATGATGATGTTGTTTCCTTTAGAAACTTCCACAATCCTATTATAGGCTCTATGCTTCAAAGTGGTCATATGGAAGAATTTCATATTTTTGTCACCCTCTTTCAGCTAGATTTCCGTAGATTTAAGTTTCCGTAAGGATTTTTCCCTACTCGTGAGAATATTTTTTCCATTAATTGATCATCCAAAGACCTCCCCTTTGAATTTATTTTGATTTCCAAATCCTGGAGTTTCTGTTTTAATTCCTTTTTTCTCACAAAAACATTCCCAAAGATTTATTTATTCCAGATTTTAACCTACTTTTTGACATTTTTAAGCTTCTGAATAAGTCTAAATTGAGAATTTCCTCACCATACCAATTCCACCATTCCTTAATTTTATCAAAGATGTCATCATGCTCCATCCACATCTTTTTGAATTTGAAGGAACTCCTGGCGGGCTTAGCCCAATTGAAATTTTTTAAAGTTATCGATTATGATCAAATATAATTTAAGGCAGAGAGGTGAGATGAAAGTCTTGGTGTAGAATCCAATTAGAAGAGATAAGATCTCTATCCTAGTCTAACTTGAATCATATCCTTACCCAACCTTCTGTTTGTCTAGGTAAACTGATTTCCATGAATATCCACATCTATGAGATTTAAATGAGCAATGAAATCAGCAAATTCAACCATGCCAGTGGAAAAACTAGAGTTTCCCCCTTGTTTTTCCCCAGGATTTAAAGGAGAGTTGAATTCTAGAGCGTTGTCTAGTCCCCTTCCTTGTTTTTGTGAGTTGAAGTCGAATAAAGATTATGGAATCGCAAGTTGATCAAGAGATGAAGACATATGTATTGAGACCAAAAAAAGAACCATATTGTTGTAAATTTTATCATGTTGTTTCCACATTTGAGTGGAAGGCTTGTATATACTTGTATTTTAAAGAGAGTTCTCCTAATTTTTACTTATCAAACCATGTATTGTATGGTTGAAGGAAGGAAATTATAAGTTATATTTTAATGGAAATGTAACTCTTTAAAATCTAGAAATTAATCAAATTTTGTATGGTGTCTTCATTTTACAAATGGTTTCTTGTATTGGAAATATATGTTATCTCCTTGTGAAGTATTCTTGATAATCTTGGTTGTAAAAGAAAAATGAACTTCCATTTGAGTTATTTTATACTTTTCTTCCTTTTCAAATAAGTATGTAAAATGGTAGTATCTTAGTATGGTTGTTTGATTTTTACAACTTTGAAAAACCAAAAAACCAAATATTTAGTTCATTTTTAATAATAAAAAAACTCCCCTCTATTTGTATTTGTTTTAAATGAAAGGAAAATTAAATAAAAACTTCTCTTATATAAATATATAAATGTTTTATATATATTATTTACACAAATAAAATTTACCTAAATTTAATTGAAAACAAAATAATGTGGTTATTTTATCATTCTAGATCTAGTTAATGAAATATGTCCTCCCTATCTTCATAATCATTCCAATAGAAATAATAAAGTAAGTCTAGAAAAATAATTACACAAACATATGTTTACAAAAAAACACCTCTTGAAATATTATAACCAAAATATATAATTATAGACTTGTATTTATATGTTATTATACATATGCATTTAAATAAATATTAATAAATATATATATATATATATATATATATATATACATACACATATATATATATATATATATATATATATATATATATATATATATATATATATATATATATATATATATATACATATATATATGTGTGTGTGTGTGTGTGATTCCTTATATTTATAAAAATATTATTATATATATACATTTATATATTATATATTAAAATATATATTAATCTTTATTTTTATAGTATAATGGAAAAGGGACATAAAAAAAGGTTAGTAAAGTGAGTCGGCCATGTCTGTTCTATAAAAAAACCTATATGCAAGTGTTGTTTTATTAAAAAAATAGATATACAAAAGGGGACTTCTATGAATTCGTTAGAGGATTTGTTTTATAGAAAAGTAAAAAGAAGAAGAAAATTTTAAAACAAAATTTAGTGTTTTATTCAAATTCGTATGGCTTTAATGGAAGCACCCCCACCCCACCCCAATATTCAATTAAATATAAAATAAAATTATTGTAGTGTGGTGGGGATGGGCGGCACCCGACCCCAATATTTAATTAAATAAAATTCCCATATGACTAGAACTCTAACCTTTTGCACAACGACTCAAAGTCGACCTCCAACATAAACCCTAGCTCTTTTTTGTTTTTACAGTGACTTCACTATTCTTTTTAAAAGGTGGCCTTTATTGTGGACAGCGCCTGGTTTTCTAATAAATTTGAATCCCAATATTAATAATATATATATATATATATATATATATATATATATATATATATATATATATATATATATATATATATATATATATATCCCCATCTAGACCTGGGTATACGCAAACTCCGCAAACATCAAATCTAAGAAAAATATAATAAGGGTAATGGATACACACAACCAACAATGTGGTTGTTTTCTTGTGTGTGTGTGTGTATTTAAATGTTAATCTACAAACCTTAAGAGACACTAAAATGAGAAGGAGAATAAATGATGTAAATAGATTCTTCCTCATTCCCCAATATTGAACTAAGAGGCAAAAATTATCCATAATCTCTCCTTAGCTCCATGGCCTCTACTCACCCAAACTTGCAAAACAAAATTGTGCAAATGAAAAGAGAGAAGGGTATAAAATGCATAAAATAATCCCATAAGTATTTTTAGGGCTTGTTGGGTCAAACCTAGATCTAAAGGCTCTAATAGATTTAATTCAAGCATTGAGAGTCATTACAACTTTCGGTGATGGTAATTTTGTGGGAATGAGTTTTAATGAAAAGGTATGGATATTAAATGCTTGGGGTCCTCTAAGTGGTTAGGATAAGTTGTGACCATTTTACTATAGTTTGATAAATAAATAAATGCCTTTTGATTTAGTGGTTGAACCAAGAATATTGTACATCGACAATAAGATAATGATTTAAAAGGAATACATTAAGTAGAATTAAAATGTATAGTTACATAACTATATAATAGAATGGATGTCAGTTTAACCCAACTTAGGAGGTTATTTAAAGGGGTAAAATAAGAAGACTGACATAGATAATATTTTAAATAGAAATAATGGAAACCCTTGGATGAGGGTTTTGAATCCATAATGATTGTGTAAATAAATTAATAATATTTAATTATTAATTGGGTTACGAGTACCTTAGAGTTATGTGGACTTAATTAAGATTGATTGAACTATTTTCTTGTGTATCTCTTAAAAATAAAATTAAAAATATGTATTTTTCCTAAGTAATTACCGTCATTGGACATTGTTTTAGAGCATCGAATTAGTGGGTGTCACACTTGGTATCGAGCCATGGGTTCATCACTTGACTATGGGAAGACATGGGAATACACTCATTTAGCGAACTTAAACCTAGTACACTTGAACCTCTAAGATTAAAATAATAATAACAATAATAAAATTTGTTTAGATTGTTGTATTCACCTAAGTGGGCATCTTGTCGATCCCGGTTATTGGGAAATGCTAATTCAATTTGGTATTCTTGTGAATTTTCTTGAGTGTTAGTAACTTAGTTCCTTGTGAAGATGTTGGTCAACGGGTTCCTAGCTCTTCGTTATGGTCATGTGATGGTGTTGACCTCCGTAGAAACCCTCCCTATCTAGATTGTTATTGTTTGGTGCTACTCTTGGGAATTAGTGCTAGAGGTATCATTTAGGGGCCATTATTGAGGAAAATCGAGGATTGATTAATTGTTTAGAACTCCCTTTTTTCTTCAAAGTGGATAGGCAAATTCAGTTGTGTTTGTTGGTGGCTGCAGAAATTGGTATTGGTTCATCGCTTGAGGACATAATCTCCATGTGAGAGAGTAAATATCCCGAAATGATGCCATATTGGATCCAGATTTTGTATGTATGTTTTAGATGTGAGCTCAATATAGAGTACCTTCCCGCGGCCCACAATGGGCTATGAAGTGATTGTTATGCGGAGATTTCATGTGTTCGATATTTATGCACATAAATTCTCTTATCAAGGACCAAAATTTTATTTTAATGATTTTTTTAGAATCTTTAAGGCTCTTCTTATTATTTTTCTTATTGCGAGCTATTTCAAGTATTGAAATACATATACTTACCCATTTTCTTTGATTGTCGAGATTTCTTGGATTTTACCTTTGATTGATAACTCAGAGCTTATTTGTATCAAAGGCCGTTGGCTAAACGTTGTCAAGAATGTTACGTGGTTTTCATCTTGTATATTGGTGAATTGGTTCTATGGTGTTTATTTTATGTTCTCTCATTATATGGGGGTAAACCTTAGGTGTCACGATTGTCATCCTAGGTGCTTCAAATGATACCTTTGTTTTGGAGTGACGGGGCTTTGTGTGTCTAAGACCTTGGCATAACAACCCCTTTTATTACTCATTTTTCTTAATCGACGGTACCTCGCATCATGCAATACATTTGTAATGCCCACATTATCGACGCTCAAAACCACACCAAAGTCTATAAATTTGTTAGAGAAAAATTATGGTAACTTTTTTTATTTTAAAAGGGTTATAACATTACTTATTGTTGGTTAAATTCCCATGAAATGTTCTACACCTTCATATTGAAATTGAATTTAAATTAATTATTAAATATTTTTAATTTATCTCTCGAAATATGTTACCGTTTAAAACCCTGCCATTAATTTTCTTTACTTGATTAGGTATTTCCCAAACGTTTAATAACATTGATACATTTAATTATTTTAATTAAACCTTACTATAAAATATTTACAAATCTCTTTTTTATTCATTAACAAATACTATACACAATTCATTAATTAATACCTACCACAAAAAGGTCACAACTTGACCTAGCCATTAAGTGGCCCCATTCAACCAATAACACATACCTTTTTAATTAAATCCCATTCCAATGAAAATGACATCGCTTTAAGTTGTAAGGTTCATCCTCCACCATTACATAAGGTCTATCTAAGTCATTGGATTTGTAACTCCCTAAAACTACTTATGTTTTCTTTTTAGCCACATTTTTTTCCCTAATCCATTTGATTTTTACTTTTGAAGGTCAAGGAGAGCCAACGAGCTTAATGAAGCTATGGAGAATTTTTGGTTTGATTTGAGGTGGATACACCCAATTTGTGTGTATCTTAAACTTGTATTTTATTATAAATTTCTATTCAATGTATTCTATACCCTACCTAGAGTTTGAATGGGTAATATATATATATATACTGTTAAGTTTATACCATTTATGTGGTTATGGATTTTCATTTCCCCATTTTGTTTCTTGTTTAAAATGGTGTATAAAAAATAATGTAGGGTTTGAGTATATATATATATATATATATATATATATATATACTATAATGTTGGTAGTTTGGATGAAAAACAAAGAATACACAATGCATATATACATTGTCGTAGCCTATTTTATATAACAGGTTTATATAGTATCGGGGCGAGGCCACCGCCCCACCCCACCCATATTAATATGGGTTGGGGGGGGATGGCACCTCCACCCCCAACCCACTGCTCAAAAAAATAATGTTGCGCCCAACCAATTCAAACTCATATATATATATATATAAACAACTTTGGTTTATAGCCATACCACTTTATTCACGAATTTTCAATATTAAAATTTATTTATTAATATAATATAATATATATAATTATAACATAAATATAATTGTTTCCATACAAATGTGCAACAAGGAAATTTTCAATTTCTAAACATGACAACAATACCCCTGTGTCAAAAATTACAAGTTTTACCCTTCAGAGACACCCCAGGTCTATCCAATCAGTCCAGTGACCTCCCAATTGATGTTCAATCATTCCCATAGTTTATTTAGGAAATTTAATTCAAAAATCCTAGGTGATTTTAGGATTTCATTGAAAAATGCAAACTTCGGGCAGCTATGGGAAGGGCTATCAATGGCCTTCCTAGGAATGGAGCAACCCCATGGAGTGGAATAAAGAAGAAAAACAAGATGAGGAAGTGAATAAAAGGCCTTGGAACATATTGGAATTTATTAAGGAAGATTTAGAAAGGATTCAAAGAATATGGGCCGCTTTCACTAAAATTAGGTTCACAGTGCTCAGGCAAAGGTCTAGGCCAAAAAGGTTGTTGATCTTTCGAAGGTGATTATGGGAGTTTCGGATTGAGTTAGGATTAAAAATACATATTTGGTAAGGGAATTCAAAGCCCTAGATCGTAGTAAAATCATTCTTTTCACAAAACCTTGGCACAATACTTTTATAATTGGGTTTTTCCATAAAGAACTAGCGATCTAGATCAAAAATATTATGTTTCAAGGATAAAATGGCAGAATCAAGACCTAGGACCCAAACTATTTGACTAATGAGGAAATTTTCAGTCAATATCATCTAAACAGTCATCAAAAAAATCCATCGGGAGCTCAAGTTATCGTCATTCCAAGTTTCCTATAGGAGCAAGTTTGAGAGTTTGTCAAATTTTAAACAAGACACTGTCACTCAAGGAACCCGGTACAATTTCATGTCCCTTGTGTCCCTCAAGAAAAGGTACATTAAGGTAAATAAAATACGCCTAGCCCCTATAATCCCTTTGGATCCTCATATGACCTCTCGACCGCCAACTCATCTCCCAAGTGTTTAGTGGAGCATTCATCCCATGTCGTCCGATCTATGCCACATGTCATCACTGACACGTTATCTAATTTTATGTCCCTCTTGTTCCTTTTTGATGAGCAACATAAATGTATAGAAATTTACCCATCTCCTTAGGATACTCCCTGGTCACCCATGTGACCTCTTCAAGGGTAATTTTCCAATCCCCAAGAGCTAATGGAGCCTTCATCCTAACCGTTAGATCAAGTGCCGATGTCATCAACACATGTGTTGTGAAAATTAATGTCCCACTAGTACCTTTTTGATGAGGGACATCAAGGTCAAGAAAATAAACGCTTCCCCTCGGGAAGCCTCATGGTTCCTCATGCGACCTCTTCTTATCCCAGTGTGCTTTAAAGTTATTTTTTTCTCAAATCCCTAACCGTCACATCTTCGCCATGTGTTGTAACCAAGCACCGCATGTAATTTTATTTCCCTTATCTCATTTTATTATTAAGTGACATCAGGTACATGAATTTTCACCTTACTCTCTACTTTGAATATCTTTTAATATTTGAAAACCTCTCCTGTTTCCCACTTCTAACTTCAACCTTTCTATGCACAACTTTCTCTGGAACTTCCCATCACCACCTCCCACCATTATCAAGCTCAAACCAGATCCATCACAGAAATAAAATAACCTATTCAACGATAATACGCAGGTCATAGAAGAAAAATTTACCATAGAAAGGAGAAAAACCAAGAACGAAGAAGAAAAAATAGAAAAATCCTTCATGGCAATAAATAGAAATTTGAAGAGATCATGCAAATGGAAGCATGTATTGAAAAATAAAGTTTTTTTGTCCATTCCTCTATCAAAAACATCAAAAACACATCTTCAAACCCTCCTTCCATACCATAGAACATTTGTAGTAAAGAAATCCACTTCTTTGGACAACAAGGAAAAACCTCAATTCCTCTTCAAACCGGCAACCGGGTCAACGAGAAATTTCACCAGTGAGATAAGAAGAGAAAACCCATATAAAAAGTAATTTTCATCATGAATGGAGGATAAAACCAAACCTACAATTTTCAAGGTCCATCAATGGTTGCTTGTGTTCAAGCACTATTAGGTCAAAATTTAAAAGTTTAAAATCTCTTAAACTATTGATTGCGTAAGCACAAAATTTCAAAGGGGAAATATTGGGAAAAAAACATATCGAAAAATTCGTTCCACATCAATCCAACCTCTAGAAGCCCACTTTCTAAAAATAGTAGGTCTTTTGCATAGAGGACTACTATTTTGGGAAAGTCATCAACAAAAGAACTTGCAAAGGAAACGTTGAATGCAGAGGATGTACTCCAATGAAGGTTCATTAGAATGGGCATCTTGGTCCAAATTTTGCACTTACTAAAAATAGTAAGTGGTCCTGCAAGTACTGTCAAAAATAGAAATTTGATTCTGAAGGTGAGAGAAACACAAGGAGAAAGGGAAATCTGAGTTGCAACATCCAGTTGAGGTTCAAGGAAGCTGATTTTTCATACTTACTAAAAATAATAAGTTCTTTTTTTAGGAAATCATAAAGCATAAGTGGATAGGAAAAAGAAAACATGACATTTTGCATGCGAGTATAAGATAGAAGAAGCAGTGATATCTCATACATGGACCTAAATTACCCAAGGGCTTGTCCGACAATGAAGGATCGAGGGAAGATTGAAGATCATGTATTCACAAGTGGCTTGTTCATGGCTGCAGCAGTCACCCCATGTCTGTGGAAAGCCTTGAGTTGGTCCTCACTTGCTCTCACCACTATGAGGTCTATTGTTACCCAAGTTTGTTCTCCTTTTCAAACCAAGCAAGAAACACGATTCAACAGGAGCTTTGAGGCAGATAGATCGAATCGTACGTCATTTTGTAGCCAAGGAGAAATCTAGTTGTCCCTTTGTTACTTGTATTTATGGAGAGATGAATAGCACCTCAAAAGGATGTGATCTTATCCTAACCATTTTAGGTTATGCCTTTCAATGAAGGTAAAAGAACCTATTGTGTAACCTCTATTATTTTAAAGGAGATACATGTACCTTTCTTTTGCATAAATTTTATAGAGAAGGCCTTGGGGAAAATATGATCAACACACCAAATTTGACTCTTACGAGTTGTCACTTCCAAATTATGGATATATTCTCACAATAAGGCAAAGGTTACTAAAGACATTTGGAAACCTGATTTGTTCTACATACTTTAGTAAAAGGATTTTTGTCTAGTGTGGGTATATAGAGCAAAAACAGGGGTAGTATGGGTAGGATTGGTTGTTGTAAAATGAATTTTGGTGGGAGGGGAGACAAGATGGACTTGACTCACTAGATCCTTGAGAGATTATGCAAAATGGAAAGATTCAATCAACAAAATGCCACAAAAAGTTAAATTGTTTCCTCAACTAGAATATGTTCTTCAATGGAGGCCCAGATCAACACTCTTCCACGCAACCCGTGGGATTTTGTCACAAATTATCAAGTTAGAGGACCTAATAAATCACCAATATTTAAACCAAGTCACGTCTGAGGTACACCCAGAGGCTTATAGAGAATCTCTATCAACAAAATGAAATAAAAGTGATTTTAAACTATTTATCCCACTCCCAAATGAATACTCTTCCGAGAAATGAAATTGCAAATGACACTAAACTATCATAAGGACTGATACATGTGTGACTGGACCCTAATTTAGTACAAGATTGCAATATAAACAAGAAAAACTACTCGTATGCATTCAAAGATGAAATAAATACACTTTACTCAAGATTAACACAGAATAACTCAAAGTTTGATCAAATTTATCAGCAAGGGAAAGTTTCCAGAACAATCTCAAAGATTTTCAATGGTTGTACACTTGCAACCACCTTGACACAATAAAATTTGACACAAAGAGAGATATACAGGCTTCTCTAGACGACTTCTCAAAATGGATGGGCTCACAAGTTTTTTCTACTCAAGAAGATCAGCCCCGATCTTTCCAAAACTCCCAACTTCCCCATTGCATGATGAATTCATGCCCTATTTAGCATTTCCAATAGATTCCCTTCCTCCCAAAAGACAAAAATTTAAATGCACCGGTGTTTCGCCATGATTTTTTCGTGATTTGTAGAATTAGATCTGTAAAAGTCTCTAGGTGCTCGAGGGAAAATCTCTTCGATTTCTTCCCGCATTCAACTCTCTTCTCGAGAAAAACACGCCTCCATTCATTCACCAACCACTTCCACCCCATATCAATCAAATATGACCCTTGTGTGCTCGGGAGAAGGAAAAAAAAACTAGATCGAGCTTGAGAGTCAAACCATTTTAATGGCGAAAGACATCTCTAGATCTATCCCACCAAAATCTAGGTATCAAAATTAACTCGCTCCTATGTTTGGCATGCAGAAAATAGCAAGAAATCATGAAGATTCACATTCTTATGAGTTTTACAGTAAAAATTTGGGGAAAATCAAATTTAGATGCTTAGCGAATAATGTTGATATTTGATTTTGAATGTGGGTTGTCCATGTGGAAGATCCAAAAACATGCTCCGAGGCTTCTTTTTGACCTTTTCTAACCCTTTTGAAAAAATGGAAAATTTCCTATTTAGCTCCATGCCTCCGCTTCGAAAATGTTCCTGACACATGTCCTTAGGTGGGCCCCAAAATAAAGGTGGAGAAATTATTCCATTTGTCTCTCTTTGGAAAAAGGAAAATTTTCCAAGTTTTCCCGCAGCTCCTCCTCGAGAAATACTTTTGACACATGTCCCTGTGGAACTATGCTTCCCCTTTGATTTTTAATTCTTTTTTCTTAAAAGGAAAACTTTCCAATTTTTCCTCCATGGGTCCGCACCTCCGCCGTTGACCGAGGCATGACATTGACTATTTCCCTTCGGGCTCGTGGGCCATTTTTGCTATTTTAACCTTTATGAAGTAAAGAGGTAAAAATTTTGAATTGGCTCCGATGGTCCTGTCTCCCCACCCCCTATGAATTTTCAAATTTCCATGTGTCACCATGGCGCACCTTGAGGTAGTCCAAAATATTTGATACCTTGAATGAGCGCGGGCTCGCCAAGTGTCCTGCTCCAGAATAAATTGTTTCAAGGCTTGAAACTCAGTAGAAGGTGTCACTTGTCAAGCTCTGAGTCAGTCTCCTTTTGGCCATTGAAAAGTCTAAGTAAAATGAAAATCAAATGGAGGCCTCCACATGTCATCCTAGCGTTTCTTCAATTTGAAACTCAAGGGCCGATCCCCAAACATGCACGGTTCCTCCACGTGTCTCCATGGCACAACTTCAAGATGGAACCCAAAGCAGAGGCCCTAAATAAGCGTGATCTTGCCACGTGTCTTGTTCTGCTAAACTGTATCCATTTTCATAAAATTTGTCTAATTCTGGGCCAAGCAGTGGAAGCCTCCATGCATCCTCCCGACGCCACTCCAAGGCGAAGCCCAAAAGCAACTCTTCAAATGAGCGTCATTCCTCCATGTGTCTTGGACTTCCCAAAACCTTTTGAAATTTTTGTAAGTATGGGAAACCCAACGGAATTCTCCACATGTCTCTTTCTTGCTAGACCTCCATGTGTCCTCCCGCGCTACTTCAAAGCCAAACCAAAAAGTTGATTCTCAAACGAGCGTTGTTCCTCCACGTGGACACATTTTAAAGTTGAGGCTTTACATAGAATTTCTGAAGTATTAAGCTGACCCACATCCAACCAAGAGGTGCCACATTTCCCTATCAACTGAATGATGCAAATTTGACCGGGAGACATGTCCTCAAACCACGAAACACGAGAAACGTCCATTTGAGCGAGAAAATGATGTTTTCTTCAAGGACATATAATTTAAACTATTGCAAGGCTCAAACACGATCCTTAGCGACACATCAAATCATTTATCCTAGAGTATTTAGGGAAAAAATGGCAGGGGTGGGAGATATTGACTGTGGAAAATGGAGGAAATGAGAAAATGTGAGTTTTGAAGGAACGGAGCACGGAGACTCAAAATACAAAGCTTTTCCATAGGAACAAAGGAACCATGAGAAAATACAGACCCACACGTGATCTTTGACCCAGGAGTAGATTAAAATGGAAACAAAGATTGGCCAAACACAATACAAGGAAGGATAAAATGATAGAGGCCGTGAATCAATAAATCTTCAAGGGCACAAATGGGGCGAGACAATTTTGAGAACAGCAACATTGGCTCTAACTCGGGGATGGGCACTCCCTGCGAGTGCCACAAGAACAATAGTAGACCAAGTGCCAAAATATCCATTGGGTAATAGAGTCAGCTTGTAGAGTAGAGAAACAAAGCCATCTCCAAAAACAAACAAAGAAGCCAAGCAAAAACAGGTCACCATGCAGACCAGGATGAGCAAAAACACAAAAATAGGACACAAATAACAAACTATACACTATACAAGAGGTGTTTACCTTAATTTTGAGGAATCAAACCAAGAAATGCTTTAGATTCCTGCCATTAACATGTAGTTCAAGCAATTCACCTTCTAGATCTTTCAAGAAGAAGGTGTGTTCACCAATTCTGATGTCAATGGAGTAAGGGCCCATCCACAACGAATCAAATCTGCCATGCTTGCCCTTATCCTCATGCCTGCTATCCCATAATAGCACAAGATCTCTAATATTTAAGGCTCTAGGAGTGACCTTCTTGTCAAATAGTTTCTTTAGCTTTTCACTTAACTTTATATGCCTCTGATGAGATGCCCTCCTCTCTTCATCAAACTCAACAATCTAGTTGATGTGGGCATCATAAGGACTCACTTATTGATCTTCTAATTATTGAATGAACTAATATAAAGATATTTTCATATGTAGGGGCAGCAGGGCTTGAGTCCGACATACCAACTCAAATGGACTCTTTTTAGTGGCTCTTTTGAAAATGATCTTATCATCCTAGACAACAAACTTCAATTGTTCACCCCATTTTCTCTTGTTCAACTCCAAGGTTCTTCTAATAATCTTTAGAAAATTCTTATTGCTAGACTCAGCTTGTCCATTTCCTTAGGGATTATAATTAGAGGCCTATGTTAAATTTATCACATATCCCTTACACATTTCCACCAAGGATCTAGCCTTGAAACTCATGTCACTATCAGCTATGATTTTGACTGGTACTCAAAACATGCAAATAATATTGTTTAACACAAAATCCATGAAAACTTGGTGTGTAGCCTTCTTAGTGGGGACTTCTTCCACCCACTTGGTAAAGTAATCAGTGGCTATAAGAATCCACTTATGGCCAACACTTGAAGGATCTGAAATCCCACCAATGAAGTCCATTACCCATTGCTTAAATGGGGCTTCAATTGATACAGATGAAAAAGTAATGAGTTTGAATCCTTCATCCTTCTAGAGAAACGTTGGAAACTCTAACATCTTCTCGACAAACATGGTTGCATCCTTGAAAATAGTTGGCCACCAATAACCAGCCATTAGGATCTTATGTGTCAGGATTGTTGTAGAGAAAAATGCCCCGTAAACTCCTCCATAGAGATAAACAATTATTTTGGGGCTTCATCTTCAGTGATGCATCTTAAGAGGACTCCTCCGGGTTCTTCCATGCCAACCCAAAATCGGTAATGAAATATTTCTAGGAAGCCAACTTAAGAGGTATTTTCTATTTCTATTCAAATGCTCGGGGTAGTTTAAGTTTCGAGATAGAACATCACATCCTCGTACCACTCAGAACTCATCAATCATTCAAAAATAGTTGTCGTTTCTTCCTCAATCTCATTTACCTCAATGGTCTACAATTTTCTCTCATCCTTGAGCTTAGATAACCCCAAAACTCTCACTAACATCGTGGTTTGGATGTCCATATCATACTCCTACAATTTTTTCACCCATCTACATCTTTTACTTAAGACTTCCATCTCTAACAAGATGTCTTTTACCATGGTATGGGGAACATAAGAAACAACTTTTGAACTTATAATATAAGGCCTAAAAACCTTTGTTGCTTTGACTAAGGAAAATGCCTACTTTTCCATAATGGTGAATCTTAGTTCGCCCTTATATAGTGCCTTACTAAAAAGGCGATTGGCCTCTCAGCCCCTTCATTATCCTTCTACAATAGGACAGAAGCAATAATGTTTTTTGAAGCAAAGGAAAACAGCTGGAAATGTTTCTTATAATGGGTCACAAACAGGGGCATGGTTCAATGCCTCTTTAATTCCATTGAAATCTTAGATGGCGTCTCTTCCTATTTGATGATCCGATCCTTATTTAACATGGAAGTTATTGGGATAGTCAACTCAACAAATTTTGTTCTAAACCTTCTAATGAAGATTATCCGCCCAAAGAAGGACTAAATTCCTTTTTGGTTCTTGAACCAGGACTTTGCTGATTTCCTCCACTCTTTCTAGATCAATCATCACTCCTTCTTGTGACATAATGTGACCAAGCAATTTGGCCTTCTACACTCCAAAATGGCATTTCTTTGGATTGAGTGAGATGCCATATTCTCTACATCTGATCAACATATTCTCTAAGTGCAGTAAATGGTTACTTTTCCTTCTTGAAAACACTATTACATCATCTTGGTAAACAACAATAAAGTCATTGATGTAACCAGAAAAAGCAACATCCATTTCTCTCTGAAAAGTGGCTCCAGCATTCATTAGACCAAAGGGAATCCTAACATATACATACATTCCCCATGGAGTAGTGAAGGTTGTCTTGATCCTTTCTGATTATTTCACCATGACTTGATTATAACCAAAGAATCCATTTAAAGTAGAAAGCAACTTAGAACTAGTCACCAACTATAGCCTGCGCTCCATGTTAGGTAAAGGATAGTTTTCCTTCATTGAGGCCTTGTTTAGGTTCCTGAAGTCCACACACAACCTAATGTCACCATTCTTCTATGTTACTTGCACTAGGTTAGCAACCCAAGTAGAATACCTTGTGGGTGGATAATTCCTCCATCCCTCAACTTCTTCAACTCCTCTTGCATTTTGAGAGATAACATAAGATTAATTGCCCTCTGCATTTTCTTGAAGGGTTTTGCACCTGGGCTCCAAGGGAATCTCATGTTGGAACAGGTCTTCTCTATATGCTTTGAGCTCAGAATAGGTCCAAGCGATGCAATGTTGGTATTTCTTTAACAAGCTGGATGTATGATTGCTTTTCATCTTTGCTGAGAATTTTTCCCAACCAAATATTCCTTGGTTTCTCCTTCGTGTTAAGCTCATGCTCCTCAACATCCCTCGAGGATGCCACATTCCTATTAATAATGCAAATTAAACATTATCAAAATTCAATTTAAGAGCAACAAGCCCTCTAGGAATGGTGTTGGTCTTTAGCTAGATGATGTGTTTGCCAAATAATGTTTCCTTCCCTTTGTTGTACAAACCATTTACTCCCAATAAATGTTTTGATCAGCAAACTCTCCATCATTTTTCAGGAACCTCCCGGCCTAAGCCTCATCATCAAAAACATACCAATGTTTTATATTGTCAGTGACAAAGGGTCTTGTCACTACCTCCACCTCTTATTCACAATAAGGGGATGTTTTCTGATTGTCAAAGCGAGAACCCAACCCCCGCAAGCCTATCTCGCCAAGCCATTAAACCTTCTATCATGATGCACAATTTTGAAGGAGTAAAACATCTCAATGAAGTCCCAAACTACATGCTTGTCAGACTTTTCGATAGTTGATTCTTTGTGGCATACAATTTTTGACTTTATTTACAACTAACTTTGAGTATCCTTTGAAAATGATGTCCCCGACACCATATTTCCATGAAATTCTTAAACCTAATAACAATGCCTCATACTCAACAATATTGTTAGTACACTCAAAGTTAAGCTTAAAGGAAAAAACAAACCTTTCCTGGCTTGGAGAAATTAGGACAGCACTGACACCATTTCAAAATTTGGAGCAAGCTCCATCAAAAAATAAAGTCCAAGGAGATATTACATGCTCAAGACACTTAGACTCCTCAATCTTGTGCTCTTTTCCTCAAAGCAAATCCGAGAAAATTGTCAACATCAACATTTGTATACAATACCTCATAGGATGCATTGTTGGGATCCTTAATAAGATGCAACATTTTCTTTTAATCATATAACCTAACAAGGCTACCCTCAATGGGATGGTGGCATAAGACATGTCCATTTGGACACTACCACCAACACTTGCAGCCCATTTTCTTGACAATAACATACCCCACTTGGCTGGGCAATCAACTATGACAACATCAAGCTTTAAATTTTTACCTAGGTAGGCTGCAAGTTGCACCAAAAACCCTTCACACATCCCACTACTGACACCTTTCTAGAGTCCATGACATTGCACTTCCCATATGTTTTTGTTACCTTAATATTCAGCTCATTCATGACCTCCAAAGGCATGACATTGCATGATGCCCATGAGTCAAACATGCAATTATGGAGCAGCCTATCCTTGATGATCAAAGTAGTGAAGAATGGATCCAAATTCAGATGAGAGTATACCAAAGATGTCCCCAAATAAACCTCAGGTGGTTCAGCTAGCTTTTTTGATGCTGATGGTGTCTCAGAATCTTCAATAGCTAGAGGATTCTCCACAGTGTTCACATTTCTCCCCAAGGAAATCCTCTCTTCATTCAATCCCAAGTATTCAAATGCTCTCTTTATGTGATTAGGAATCCTAAGCAACTCAACAATTTGGACAGAGAAATTTATTTGAATTAAAACTTAGGAAATTTCATACGGGACTTTTGGGCAAGGCAAGATTGGAAGAAAAGTCGATACCTTCATTGGGTGGCACATAATTCTTTATAGCTTGAGCATAAGGAGGGGTATGATTTTTACTTCAAAGAGCAAGGCTTTTGGCAGACGGATCTTTCCTAGGAGCCTCTTTAGGAATGTTCGAAAGAAAGGGAGCTTTTGACTTGGCCCGAGGCCCTTTCCATTTGACAACCTTACTTCTTGTGTTATATTCCTTCTCTTGAGCCACAATAACATTCATTAATAATTTCTTGTCCTCCTTAGATGGGATTCCTCCATCATAATTTTTTATCATTAAATCCCTTAAATATTCAAATTCATTATTGGGAAATTCAAAATATTGTACATTATCTACTTCTAAAGTATGAGAGGGAGGGAGAATATGTACTCTATGAATGTAGTCCCAAAACTAGCAGTAGTTCTGGCACTTATCACCTTAGTTGAGGTTGCCCTTTGTTGTGAGCTAGTGGAGCATCCCATCATGCAAACATCATCATCACTCTTATCATCACTACATTTTATTCTTGTTGATCTTCTTCACAAGGATCATGGGGCATGAAACATCTATCACACCAATGAATGACTTTTGTCTCTTCCACCACAGAACTCTGGCAGCCAAAGGATCGGGTACCATCCTACTTTCTCTTCCTTGAGGCTATCTATTCCCAAATCCAGCAGCTCCCTTGCCTCTGTCATCAATTATTTGATGATTTGTAAATTTTTCTTGGCCTTGTTGCTTTTTTTGTCCTTGGGAACTCTTCCCAACTCCTTTCTCATCTTAGGCTAGTTTGTAGGAGATCTCCTTGACAACCTCTACCAAATTTTTCACAACCTTTTGCAAATCAATAGCCTTTCTTATATGATGATTTTCGGGGTTAAACAACTTCACACCTTCCCTCTTTGGAGGTTTCCTATTTCCTTGATCTTATTCTCTATTTGTAGGGCCATGGTGAATGATTTCCTTAAGTTAGTAGGGTTCCTTTACCTCAAGTAGTAAGCAACCTTTTATCAAATGCAACAAGTATATTTGATTAATCATGATTCATCACATGGCCTTATCCGATAGGAAATCTCCTCAAGGTCTTGTTGAACCTTGTGTTGAAATCATGTACTTGACTCATTGGGATTATTCTTGATATTTACAAATTATGATAGATGAAACCTAGGGGTAGTCCTATCACCATATTGTAATTTGAATGCATTGCTCATCTCAGCCCAAGATTCAATAGATTTATCTAGCAATGATTTTTACCAATACCGACATCCTCCTCTAGAGTGTGAACAAAAAAATTGATGTATACATCTTCATGCTCAATCTCAAAATATTCCATCATATTGAGGAATAACTTTAGATGCTGGTCACCACTAATTTCATTATTTCCTTGAAACTTTGGCATTCTATTCCTTACATCTTGAGGAAATGCATTTTGGTAACAAGCCATTCCCACAAAATTTATAGGTTCAATGGTGTTTAGAAAAATGGAGGTTTGGGTTGAGCCATATTGATTTGAGGAGGCGATCCGGAGGCATGAAAAATTGATGAGGGGAAGAGGGTCCTTGGAACACAAGAGTGTGGTTTTAAAAATGGAGATCCCCAAAAGGCCTTGCTTCTTGGAAATCCCTATCTACTTCAGAAAAGATAGGTGCACAATATGAATAAAATATTTCAAAACCAAATGAAGGCCCTTCTCCAGCTGGAGAATTCAGTTCCATAAAGAGGCTACCTGATTCAGAGTCACTTGAATGGTAGTCTTCAATGATAGGCCATTCACTTTCATCAATGGAGATCCCTCTTCTTGTCTGCTGATCTCCCACAACTCTCCAGGCTTTTCTTCCTTTTGAATTTGCTTTTCCTAACTCAGGAAATAATGTCCTAGCATGATCCTTAGCAATTAAATATCTTTTTCCTTCCAGCTTTGCAATATTAGTAACAAATCTTACTTGACAGAGGTTTAAGACACTGGTCCTTATCAGAATCAAATCAACAGGGAGTTACCACTAAGGATTTTCACCTTAGTTGTGCAAATGCACTAAAAATGTTCTGTCAAGTGTTTTTCAGCACTAGAAACTAGAAATGAAAAAATCGACCTTTCTTTACCAAACTTTATTAATAAATACTATTCCAAAACTTGTGGAAACTGGAGAAGTTGCATATCAACACTTGTGACTTTGAAACCTCTTACAAACCTAAACACGGGATGATTTTCAAAATGGATTTCTAGCACTTTAGAGCATACAAGAAATTTTTACAAGGGTCTAAGTATTAACTGTATCACAATGTCCCTGGCAATGGTGCCACAAATGTTTGTGTTATTGAAAGGATAAATAGATGTGAATGGACTGCAAATCAATAACTCAATGAAACTCCAGCTTAACAACTCCCCAGAAACAATGCCACATATGTTGGTGTTGTTGATGGGCTAAATAGATGTGAATGGACTACAAATCAATAACTCAATGAAACTCCAGATTAACAACTCCCGAAAATGGCACCACAAGTATTGGTGTTGTTGACAGCTAAATAGATGTGCATGGACTACAAATCAATAACTCAATGAAACTTCAGATTAACAACTTCCTGGCAACAATGCCACAAGTTTTTGTACCCAATTTTTTTCTCCTTTTCAAACCAAGCAAAGAACACGATTAAACAGGATATTAGAGGTAGATAGATCATAAATTTATGTCGTTTTGTAGATGGGGAGAAATTTAGCTATACCTTTGTTACTTGGATTTTTGGAGAGATGGATAGCACCTCGAAAGGATGTAATATTATCCTAACTATTTTAGGTTGTGCCTTTCAACCAAGGTAAGAGAACCTATTGTGTAACCTCTGTTATTTGAAAGAAGATACATGTACCTTTCTTTTGCATAAATTTTATAGAGAAGGCCTTGGGAAAATATGATCAACACACAAAATTTGAATCTCACGAGTTCTCACCTCCAGATTATGGAGATATTCTCACAAAAAGGAAAAGGTTACTAGTGACATTTGGAAACCTAATCTGTTATGCATACTTTAGTAAAAAGATTTTTTTCTAGTCTGGGTATACAGAGCAAAAATAGGGGTAATATGGGTAGGATTGGTTGTTGTTAAATGAATTTTAGTGGGATGGGAGATAGGATAGACTTGACTCACTAGATCTTGAGAGCTTACATAAAATGAAAAGATTCAATCAACAAAATGCCACAAAAAGTTAAAATGTTTCCTCAACTAGAATATGTGCTTCATTGGAGGCCCGGATCAGCACTCTTTCACACAACTCGTGGGATTCTGGCGTCATGAAGGCTCAAGTCGAGGACCCAATAAAGTACAAATATTTAAACCAAGTCATGCCGAGGTATACCCAGAGGCTTACAGAGAATCTCTATAAAAAAATGAAAGAAAAGTGATTTTAAAAAGCTGTTTATCCCACTCCCGTGATGAAGGATCTTCCGAGAAATGAAATTACAGATGCCACTAAACTATCACAAGGATGTGACCTATGTTATTGGACCCTATTTTGGTACAATATTGTAATAGAAACAAGAAAAATTACTTGTATGCATTCAGAGATGAAATAAATACACTTTACTTAAGATAAACATAGAATAACTCAAATTTTCAATAATTTTTTAGCAAGAGAAAGTTTCGTAACAATCTCAAATATTTTCAATGGTTGTACACTTACAACCACCTTAACACAATAAAATTTGACACAAAGAGAGATATACAGGATTCTCTAGATGACTTCTCAAAATGGATGGGCTCACAAGATTTTCTCATTGGAGAAGATCAGCCCCGATATTTCTAAAAATCCCAAATTACCCCATTGCATGATGAATTCGTGTCCTTTATAGCATTTCCAATATATCCCCTTCCTCCCAAAATACAACAAATTTAAATGCACCAGTGCTTGCCATGATTCTTTCATGATTCGTAGAATCGATCTATATAAGTTTCTAGGTGCTCGAGGGAAAATCTATTTGATTTCTTCCCACATTCAACTCCCTTCTCAAGAAAAACACGCATCAATCTATTCACTAAACACTTCCGCCCCATATCAATCAAATTTGACCTTTTGCATTCTTAGGAGAAAAAAAACAGAAAACTAGATCAAAGCTTTAGAGTCATACCATTTCAATGGTGAAATACGTCTCTAGATCTCTCCCACCTAACTCTACATATCAAAATTAACTTTCTCCTCTATTTGGTGTGTACAAAATAGCAATAAATCATAAAGAATCATGATCCCAGGAGTTTTAGAAAAAAAGGGGGGAAAATAAGATTTCGATGCTCAACATCCGTTGATCTTTGATTTTTAATGTGGGTTGCCCATGGGAATATCCAAAAATAGGCTCGAGGGCTTGCTTTGACCTTTTCTGACTCTTTTGAAAAAATAGAAAAATTTCCCATTTTCCTCCACACCTCTGCTTCGGAAAATGGGCGTGACATGTGTCCTGAGGTGGGCCCCAAAAGAAACATAGAGAAATTATGCCATTTGACTCTCTTTTGGAAAAAGGAAAAATTTCCAAGTTTTCCCGCAGCTCCACCCTTGAGAAATACTTTTGACACGTGTCCCAAAGATGGCTCCTAGTGTAACTACGCTTTCCTTCGAATTTTAATTCTTTTTCTCAAAAGGAAAAGTTTCCAATTTTTCCTCCGCTGGTCCCAACAACTGTCATTGATTGGGGACAAAACATTGACTATTTACCATGGGGCTTGCGGGCCATTTTTGCTATTTTAACCTTTATGAAGCAAAGAGGCAAAAAGTTTGAATTACCTCCAATGGTCCGCCTCCCCACCCCCTATGACTTTTCAAATTGCCATGTGTCACCACGGTGCACCTTGAGGCGTCCCAAAAATTTGATACCTTTAATGAGCGCGGGATTACCACATATCCTACTTGACAAAATTTGTTTGAAGGCTTGAAGCTCAACAGAAGGCACCACTTGTCAAGCTTTGAGGCTATCTCCTTTTGGCCATTGAAAATTCTAAGTAAAATGAAAAGCAAGAGGCCTACACATGTCATCCTAGTGCTTATTCAATTTTAAAATCAAGGGCGGATCCTCGAACATGCGCAGTTCCTCCACGTGTCTCCATGGCGCAACTTCAAGATGGCACCCAAAGTAGAGGACTTGAATGAACGTGAGCTCGCCATGTGTCTTTTTCTACCAAACTATATCCATTTGTATAAAAAAATTCTAAGTTTGGGCCAAGTAGCGGAAGCCTCCACATGTCCTCTCTGTGCTACTCCAAGGCAAAGCCCAAAATCTTGTCTTCAAATGAGCGTCACTCCCGCATGTGTCCTTGACTTCTCGAAAACCTTTTGAAATTTGTGTAAGTATGGGAAACCAAATGGAATTTTCATGCAAGCCCTCAACATTTCCTCTCGGTGCTACTTCAAGGCCAAACCAAAAATTTGATTCTCAAACAAGCATCATTCCTCCATGTGGACACATTTTAAAGTTGAGGCTTTATATAGAATTTCTGAAGTATTAAGTTGACCCACATCCAACCAAGAGGTGCCATGTTTCCCTGTCAACTAAATGATGTAAATTTGACCGGGAGAAATGCCCGTCAAACCGTAAAACATAGAGAAACGTCCATTCAAGCAGAAAATGAGGTTTTCTTCAAGGACAAAATTTAAATTGTTGCAAGGCTCCAACACGATCCTTAGGGACACATCAACTCATTTCTCCTCGAGTATTTAGGGAAAAAATGGTAGGGACAATAGATCTTGACTGTGGAAAATGGAGGAAACAGGAAAATGTGAGTTTTGAAGGAACGGAGCACAAGAGACTCAAAATACAAAGCTTTTCTAGAGGAACAAAGGAACCATGAGACAAATATGGACCCACACATGATCTTTGACCCAGGAGTAGATTAAAATGGCAACAAAGATTGGCCAAACACAATACGGGGAAGGATAAAATGACAGAGGCCATGAATCAATAAATCTTCAAGGGCACAAAAGGGGTGAGACAATTTTGAGAACCAACAAGCTCAACACACAAACGATCGAGCTGAAAATGGTATAATGATAACGGTCATCAGTCCTAGAACCATCTCACTATCTCTACAAATCCCTACATGACCTAGTATGGGTGTCATCACAAAAGACAAGGCCTTGCACTGACGGGGGAAATGATGGATGAATTTGTGCAAGGGTTTGCACTTGGTTCATGGTTGAACATAGAGAGAAAACCGTTGAGGATGCCCAAAACCTTCCAAGGTGTGAATTTCAAAAAGGATATTAGGATGCCATCATTCTTCTCAAAGCAAAGTTATTGGCAAGGAAAATACAAGTATTTCCATGATTGGATGGGCCTTTTTATCTTGATGGTGTCGGAAGGAAAGTAGATAATTGATGGAGGAATATCATCAGTGATAGTCTCCATCTATAACTAGTTCATGTACCCATGACGAAGAAGTTTCACATGATTTTTTACTTGGTTTATCTGTTTGCTAGTTTGAGATCTTTCAAAGGATTATCTCTCATGGAATTTTTTTGCCAAGGTGCCCGCACACAAGAAATGTCCACAATTGGTAATGGAGGAAATCCATAGGAATTTCACTCATGTGAATAATGCATTGACAATGTATGTGGTCTGAAGTTTGGAAGGTGATTTGGAGGCTAGGATTTCGCCACAAGCAACATCCTTGATCAAGAAGTATGGTTCTTATTTCATCTAATTCTTAACCTTCTCTTACCTGTGAGTTACTGGCTTCGTCCAAGATCCACTAAGATTTCCCAAGATCCTTAGTGACCAAGTCATATTTTTGATCTTTGTAGGTAGATCATACAAGTGAACAACATGCTCTAGAGTAGGAAGAAGAAATTGATCTCATTTCCTATCTCTCTCGGTATATTCACGTGAAAGAAATCAAATGATGCATCTCATCCTGGAGGTCACCTTCACTCATTTTACTTTGCATTCATATATTTCCAAGACTATTTTTTACATCCAAGATGATCTGAGTCTTTCTATGTCCCATACTTGCAACATGAGCCATAAGTCAAGGATTACTAGGAAAATTGTCTTTGATGAATTTTAAGTGCATGAAAAGGACCATATGAGGATGAAATTCAATTAAATGAATAAATTCAAGTTCTCTTAGTATGAAGATATTTCACATGATTATTGGATAGAGATGTACAACCCCGAATACAAGGCATTCGAAATGTCCTCGTTATCTCAAATCAATTGGTATGATAAAGAACCGGGGATATAAAGGAGTAGACTAAGAAGGTGTTAAGGAGAATGATAAATTGGTTTCAAAATAAGATAACCATCATCATCCATTCATGAGGTATTCCTCTAAGACAAATGAAATCCTCTCATCAGTCATCTTCGAAATTTGTAGAGGTGACTTCAATTTCTTAACACTGGAGAAACTTTCCTAAAGGGAGGCCAAAGAAATGGAGACTTCTCCTCACAAAAAGTCACCAAAGAAATCCAGGGCAGAAGAAGATTCATTTTCATCACTACAAGAGGAAGAATTAATTACAAAAATGCTAGAAGAAAACCCAATGATAGAAGCACAAATAAAAGGAGAACACATGGTCCAAGACCCGGTCTTCAAACCACCACGTGAGGTATCACCTCTTGTCGCAGTCATACCTCAATAATTCAGGATTTTTCTCCTCCTATATAATAGGGGACTAATGATGTACCTATCATAGAAACTAAGTTAGATGAGATGTTCCCTTGGATGCAGGAAATAATCACCCCTAACACCTGTACTCTGTAATAAGTTGCAACCCATGACCTATTAGTAATTGACTCACTGGCTAAAGAGAAGAAAAATAAGTTCACCCACATAGCTTCACGGTTATATAGTGGGGAACATGTAACCAATACATTGAATTAGATCACTCAAATTTAATCAAGCCATCGAATGATATGACACCGTCGATTATTAGATGAACACGATCACACTAGGACTAGATACTCAAGAATGGTATTTACACATGTATCAACAATATTATTGTCACATTGTGGCAAGGAATAAGGAGTATAAGAATAATATTGTTGAATTAAAGGAACAAGTGCAAACTCTATCATCCTATATGCAACATCTAGTTAATCTAAATGCCATGACAATCCCCATCAAGGAAGTTGCTCTCATTAGTAACTTCAATCCAAATTCCATTAGGAGGATGCACGTGTTCACAATGTAGGGGAAAAATAATAATGAATCTATTGACTCAATTTATGAAACATGAAAGTCATTTCTCTAAGAAGCATTAAAAATCTTCACTTACATGTATCCAACAACAGATACGACGTCGAACTTAAGGAAGACTTAGAGAAAAAAAGACACTACTAGGAACCTTAGGATTCAGTGGTAGATGAAATGAATAACACTCATCAACAAGAGTTGATCAAAAGGAAAAATTTTGAAACCCCTTTAAAATAATTGTCATGTGTATGGGTGAGGGCCTTGGTAATAAGATTTTAGGTAGTAAATTAGGCCATCACCGAGCTAAAGGAAAAGAGGAACAAATGTACAAGTTGCAAGATAGTATAAATCTGTGAATTTGAAAACTTGGGTTACATACAATACAAGAAAACACAACCGGTGATGAACTAATTAGTCCATTTGAAGAAAATTTCAAGAAAGAGGAAAAAATCCACTTTCCTTCACCAAGGATACCAAGAGTTCCTCTCAAACATTTTAGTTGTCATTTCACTCATTGCAGAAAAACATCCATCATGGTTTGGAAAATTAAAATACATCAAGAGTGTGTTTAAATGATAGACAGATACCCTAAGTAGTGTTCACATTCCTCATGACAAAAAAGTGGAACCTGCAACAACTTGTTTTAGTAAGGAGTTTGGAGGATGAAGGTCGTATCAGAGAGCGAGATGGAAATCGAGTTAGGGAGCGAGATCAAATGTACTACAATAACTCATTCTTCTACATAATTCTTCTTCCTTATTCCTCCTACTTCTTTCTTCTCTTTCTCTCTCTTCTCTTCTCACCCAATGCTCTCTCTCTCTATAATGTTATAATTTTGTGTTGAGGTTTTCACTTTTTGATATATCTTAAGTGACTTTAAAATATAATGTATCATTTAAGTCACCTTGTTTTTATTAAAGGTACTTAAATATTTGAGTGGAATATAAACAATTTAAAGTCATAATATGGAATGTGAAAGGTCACCATGAAGATGAAGAGTTTCCTTCTCTTTTATAAATTGTAGAAAGCTCCTCATTTGAACTTCTTCTTAGACTTCTTAGATTTTGGAGCTGTTTTTTTAATTTATGAGAGAGATGTCCTTGTGAAGAGAGAAAAGAGATAGCAAATTTCTTCCATTCATATGCTATGTACAATTTATACTTGAGCATTAGTACAAGAAGGAATTTTAGCCTTTTTTGATTGAGGATTTTAGTGATAATTTGTGCCCATTAAATGCTATTTGGTCTTGTTGTTGTAATGAATATTTGTTTTCTTTTGAGTTTTAATGCATGTGATGTGATTTCAAACTATTGTATACAAGATTCTAATTTTCTACTTACAACATTACTTCCTCTTTTCTAACTTTTCGCTCCCTTTCCCACTTTTCTAGAAAATTCCTCCCTTGTAAATATCTATAAGATTTTTTTCATAGGGTTAGTGGAGTGCCTCGTTTGGATCCTTGACTAAAATACCACTAGGATAAAACTCAATTTTCACTACGCATACACACACCACGGCCTTCACGATTTAAGTTGAGGGACTTAGACTCCCGGATTGTTGCTAAAAATTCCATCAATTTGTCCCCAAAACATTTTATCGCAAAAGTTTTTGGCACCCACCATGGGGTAGATTTAGTAGCATCTTCACCCGAATATGACGAGAAGGTCAAAAAACACAAAAAAATCAGAAAATTTAAAATTCAAAAAAAAATTATGCAATTTTAATAGGTATCTCCGAGCCTTATGTCTTCAAACCATTTCTATTCGGGAAATATTATTGAAATTCATGAGCTCCTCTTCCACATTCATGAGGATATTGCTTCATATTTATGAGAGGCTATTTTGTATAAGAGGAAAATTGTCAACCATTACTTCATCACTATGATAATACTTGATGTCGAAGAAAAATGCACTTCTAAATTTCAAAGACAAAGAAAAATTCAAGCATCGTAGAGAAGAGCATAAATCTCCAAGCTAGAAAATAGAAGATATACCTGGAAACAAAGATAATGAGGAAAAATTGATCCCACTTTATAAGATCTTCAAAGAAGACAAGATCCACTATGAATTCATATGTATCCTTTTTGTCACACTGTTGGTCACATTTGGATTCCAAGCATTTTCAATCCATTGGACGTTGAGTTCCCATACATAAATGAGAATCTTTATGATTTCACTGACATAGAGACCAAAGAAGAAGATAGAGAAAGATAAGAAAGAGTTGAAGCCAAAATAAGAGTTCAGATTGAAGAAATTGAAAGAGATCAAGCCAAAAAAACACAAGAGAAGAAGTAGAAACCGTAACCTTAGAGAGGTTGGAAGATAGAATCAGAAATAGAATGGAAAATTGTGATCGTGATGACCACTGGACCTAATATACCATGGGGTGGAAACACCATCCCACTTGCCCTTGCTTAACCACTTCAAAAGTTACCAAAAGGCTCAAGAAAAAACTTTCCAAGATTCTGGGGGTGGTTCTCAACTTCCCAAAGAACATGTAGCATCGTTTATCACCGATTGTAATGTATTGGGAATTGAGAAAAATAAGTTTTAATCTGGCTCTTTATGGATTCACTTCAAGAAAAAACTTCCGAATGGTTCTACATGTTTCCCTAAGGACTATCACTTGTTGGGAAGATATAAGAAGTGCATTCAAACATAGGTTCAAGACCATGGACGACTATCAACATATCTTGGTCTAATTAGTGAAAATGAAGAAGGAAACCTCCAAAACAATGAAATACTTTGTAGCAAGATACGACATGGCGATAAGGATAATTTTTGAACATGTGGTTCCTTCGAAAAATAATTTGAAGAGATTCCTCATCAACGCCTTACCTTCAGAAATAGGTTTCTTCCTTAGAAGATCCCAACCAAGAACTTTGAGGGATTCTCGGGACTTTATGATAGAAATATACAAATATCTAATCCTCGTCTATTAAAGTGAAATTCCCTAATGGAAAACAAAAAGGCTAGAGTTCGTGCTCAATCACCATGGACCCAATGTTCCAAAAATGGAGAGTTACTTGGTTTCCTGGGGAAACAATGGTCCTAGATCACATTGAGAAACACTTCAAGGAATCCAAATCCTCCCAATATACCAAGGATTTCTCCACCTTCGCGTTGGTGCGCTCTCGAAGCATCACTACCAATGTCACTTGTGACACCAAAGAAACTAGAGGAGGAAGTGGAATTAGAAGAACCTGAAGAAGAAGATGTGGGTTATGACAAAAACTATCTTGAGGTTGAGGAAGTTGATGGTGATACACAAATTGGCCTAACTGACTATGTTGATGATGATTAATAATCTCCAAGATTCTCATGTGTAGTTTTAACTCCTACACAGTCCAAGAAAGGTGCTTCATCCTCAATGGCTACACTGAAGGAAAAGAAGAGGAAAGAAGATTTTTTTTTGGATCTTCCACAAAATAAAATCATCAATAGAGCATCACCACTACCTCCTTCAATGGAATCGTAAAGAAAAATTGGGCCCAATAGTTAGCAAGGATCATGCTTCCATACCAAGTAAGTCATTTAGTCTTTCTCCCACTCAAAAATTATAAAAAATAACTCTTCTTCAAATTTTCTTCCCTGTAAAAACATCTAAGGTTCCATCAAAATGTACATCCCCATATCCTTCCAAGCCAGCTAATACACCCATGAAATAAAATATAATTCCCAAAGTAGAAAAATCTTCGACATGTAAATCTTCTGTTATTCACGTAACCACTTCCTCGCCAACCATAACCCCATTCAAATTTTTGAAGCACATAAGAAAAACCAAATTCCAACTCACAAAAATAAAATACCTATAAATACAACCTACCCAATTTTATGGGTTCATTGATGTAGTCTGTGGGGTAATCCTATAGCATCAAGTTTGAATTCCAAATGTCTCCTTCCCACACCATCCACACAACCCTATAAAAACAAGCTAGCCCTTAGTGCCTCCAAAACCAACAAGGTTGAACCCTTTTACCTGTCACTCCACATCAAAGGTTTTTAACTAAATAATTACATCATAGATTCTTGAGCCTCATATAATTTTATGCTTGTAAAATTTACAAATCCTCTAAGCCTCGCCTTGACCTAGGAAAATGGAACCTCCTATTTAATGGAATCCAAACAAGTGACGTTGGAGGAAAGAATCAAAGATGCATAAGTAGTACTAGATGACTTCTGGTGGCGAGACATCCCAACATCATTTGACATGCTAATGCGCTGAAGATTTTGTATAGATTTGGGTGGAGACATCAAATGGATTGGTCATCTCCAATTATTCCGGTGAACGGAAAAATGAAGATATTGTTTCTAGTGAGGAAGATGAAGTACATGGTATGAAATTCTGATGATCCAAAGCCAAACATTTTGTTTCAGGAAAATGGGCTAGGCAATTACTTCCTCACATTGGAAAAAGGTGAGAACTTGCCACTTATTATAGATGAGGAAGAAAATAAAGTCTGGACAATGGAATTTGATGGTAGTCACTCTAGCATAAGTTTGAGAGTGAGCGTGGTGTTGTACTCTTCTTCTGGTGAATTGTACCCATTTACCTAGAACCTGCAATTTGTTAACACAAATAACACCGCACATGATATGAAGCTCTCCACTTTGGCATGGGCGTAGCATAAGATATCGGAATAAAGAAGTATAAATTCCAAGGTGACACAAAGGTAATAACGATGCATGTCTAAAGTAGAAATAACATGTGAAAAACCTAAGGCTCGACATTATATAAACATGGTGTGGTGCATTAAATCCTTTAATGCATTTTCCATCAAGTATATACCATGAGAAAATAATGAAAAGGCTGATTTTCTCGAGTATCATCTTCTCTAGTGACACCTCATCCTACTCTTGATAAAGACAAAGTGACCATTGAGATGGTGTTCAGGACTAGTGTACTAGATAATGAAAATCATTGACAAGTCTTTAATGATGTCAATCAACTTCTAGCATTCTTGGAGCAAAGATACAATTTAAATAACCTCTTATTTGAAGGAACTGAGAATCCACACCGAGAAGTAGTAGCTAAAGAGGAGAAAGAAGAAATCAAGGAGTTGATGATGAAGGAGTGATCAAATTCAAAGGAAATAATATTCCCATAGGCATATTTTTGCTGGAGGACCTCTTTGAAAAACACAACATGATTCATTCAAGATAAATAAAACCAATATTCTCGTTGCCCACTGATTTTGAGAAGGAGAATATTGGAACTCGAACTACCGAGGATTTTCAATATCAGAAAATGTTTTTCTCCCAAGGAGAAGAGAAGGTTTGTCTCATTTCTCAAGAGATATTTGGATGTCTTGGCCTATTCCTATGATGAGCTCAAATCCTTCCAACCGAAGGAAATGCATCACTTAATCCCCTGAAGTGAATGTCAAGCAATTCAGAAAACCAAAGTCCATATAATCCTAAAATTGCTAATACCATTGAGGAAATGATGAAGATGCTCAATGTGAGGATCATTCTTCCCATCCATCACCAACATGGGTGGAAAAAATTGTGCCAAGTATGGAAGAAGAATGGTGAAATAGATATATGTGTAGATTTTTGCAACTTTTCATTGAAAGATAATTATCCCCACCCAGTCATGGATGATATTTTGCAAATGGTCACCAAATCAGAAATGCTCTCATTCATCGGTGAATTCTCAAGTATAATCAAATCA
The DNA here is from genome assembly GCA_018340775.1 of Taxus wallichiana var. yunnanensis. Taxonomy (NCBI): domain Eukaryota; kingdom Viridiplantae; phylum Streptophyta; class Pinopsida; order Cupressales; family Taxaceae; genus Taxus; species Taxus wallichiana. The sequence goes on from CM031242.1 coordinate 945,445,919, forward strand.
AGGTGGCAGAGGAAGATCATACCAACCTTCACAAAACTATGGGGAACTTTTACATACAACAAAATTCCTTTTGGTTTGATCAATCCAAGAGATACATTTTAAAGGGCGATGGATCTAGCATTCAAAGATTTGAATAATTGCATAATGATATATCTAGATGATCTCACAATCTTTTCTAAAAATATGGGAGATCATATTCACCATTTGGAACATGTACTTACAAAATGTAGAAATCATGGTATATATTTGAACCCAAAAAGTACATTTTTGGAGTTACAGAAGGCAATTTATTGGGGCACATCATGAACAAGCATGGAGCGCACATTGAACCAGAAAGAGTGAAGGCCATTCAAGCACTATCTCTTCCTATAAGCTAGAAAGGATTTAACTCCTTCGGAAAAGTAAACATCCTTCATCTCTTTGTCCTAGAGTTTTATGAATTGACAAAACACATCAACACCATGAATATACCTCAATTAAGCTTAAAATGGAATAACAAAGGAAAAAAAACTTTTGAAGAAATCAAGAAATCCATTTCCAAAGCTCCAACTCTCATGTCTATGGATTTAAAAATAGAATTCATCATGTATTGTTATGCATGAAAACACATGTTCTCTGCTCTTCTTATCCAAAATAATGATGAAGGTTTGGAGGCACACATTGCTTTCATGAGCTTCCCATTGAAAAAGAATGAGTTTAACAACAACCAATTAGAGAAACATGCCTATATAGCAGTCTAGGTTGTAAAAATTTCATATTCTACATACTCAACTCTCATACTATGGTGATGGTCCCTGGCACTACAATCAAGTCCATCTTGACACAACAATATCTTGGAGCTAAAAGAGGAAACTAGGTTGCAAAGACTCAAGAGTATGATTTGGAAATCTTACCTTCCAATTTGGTAAGAGGAAATGGTCTATGTAGATTTGTTTCCAAAGATGAAGCTCTCAAATTCCAACATGGTGAAGATAACTATGTTTACTCAACTTACTTTAAAGATAATCCACAGGTTCTTTTTGTAACCACTAATGATGAATGGTACGTAAACATTTCCTATTACCTGACCTATAGATAATATCCTCCTCATCTTGATTATGAGAAAATAAGATTACTCAAGTGAAGGAAATTTTTTTTTTTAATTTGGAACCACACACTTTACAAAATAGGTATTGATGGATGCTTTCTTAGAGTGAAGGAAAAGAACAAAAACAAAAGTTACTTAAAGGATACGATGATCAATTGTGTATCGGGAATTTTTTTAGCAATGGAAACTACACACAAGATTCTCTAGGGAATGTATAATTGGCCCACCCTCTTCACAAACACTCAATAATGGGTTTAAAAATGTGAATCATGTAAACAATTCATTGGGATACCATAGTTTGTATCACTACCACTGCACCAGCTTATCATTGAAGAACCATATCAGAAGTGGGGGCTAGATTTTATTAGTGTTCTGAATCCTTACTCAAATGCAGGCAACACCTACATGCTCATGGAAATAGATTACTTCACAAAGTGGGTGGAGGAAATTATGTCCAAACATGCTAACTCCAAAACGATATGAAATTTCATAAAAGAGAACATCGTAGTATATTTCAAAGTGCCACGAGAAGATTGTGGTAGAAAATGCAACTTATTTATCTTCGAGGGAGTTCATTGAGTTTTTCTATGGCTATGGAATTTCCTTGTCTCATTCATCAAACTACTATCCAAAAGGAAATGGATAGGATGAATCAGGCAACAAGAACATCGTGACCATTTTTCTGGAAGATCGTGGATGAAAATAAAAGGAATTAGCACAATAAGTTAGATGATGCATTGTGGGTTGAAAAGATCACTCCCAAAAAGGCAATATGTATGTCACCATTTCAACTACTATATGGATTTGAAGTAGACATTCCCATCACGTTGAAATGTGAGCTCTCAATTTACTCCACAGAATAGAAAAAGGAAAGTAGAAGGATTCCAATGACAAGAGGATCCTCTTTCTTGAGAATATAGAAGAAAATATACTCTTAGTGGTGGACTGTATCAAAAACACCAATTTAAAGTGAAGAATATCTTTGAAAAGAAGGAAAAAGTTAGAGAATTCAAAGTTAGAGACCTCATCTTGCTATGGGACAAAATAAGGGAACCGTATGTAAGCCATGAAAAATTTGGTTCGTTATGGCTTGGCCCATTTCAGGTTCATGAATTTTGTGGCCCGAATGTTTTTCTACTCTCATATCTAGATGTAATGCCATTAGAATTGCCTCGCAAAGTGGGAAATACCTAAAATTGTATCATTACTAAAAGAGGGTTGTCCCTCACATTATACCATAGGTGTTTGTTAGGTGTGTTTCCTTTTCATTCGTGTGTGTTTCCCTTCCTATTGTATTTTTGTGTTTCTTTTCATCATTTTCAAGTGTGTGTGTTTCCTTCTTCGCTATCTCTTTCTCTTCTAAATTGTACATCATTCCACTAGGCCCAATAGATAAGGCACTAGTTAATGGATCAAATGGTCTAAAGTTGAGATTCTATATTCTCCATGTCATGTCCCCAAGCTAGAGCTAGCTATTTTCATATAATCGTGCAATAAAGAAATTGTCAATTTTGAAGCATGACAGATATACCCCTGTGTCAAAAACTACAATTTTTAGCCTTCCGAGACACTCCAGGTATACCATGTCAAGTATAGTGACCTCCCAATTGATGTTAACTCATTCCCTTAGATGATTCAGGAAATTCAATTAAAAATCTAGGTGATTTTAGGAGTTCATTAAAAAATGTAAACTTCGAGCAGTTATGGGAAGGGTTATCACTAGCCCTCCTAGGACATAAATAACCCCATCAAGAGGAACACTGAATATAAACTAGACATAGAATTGAATCAAATTCCTTGGAACATCATGGAAGTGATTTATGAAGATTTAGGAAGGATTCAGAGAAGTTGGGGTAGTTTCACTAAAATTAGGGTTCAAAGGCCTAAGTAGTGCATAGGTCAAAAGAAGTTGTTGAGATTTGGAAGGTGATTTTAGGAACTCTAAATTTAGTTAGTATAAAAACAAGACACTTTCAATAAGGGAATTACAAGCCCTACAATATGGTGAAATCATATTTTTCACAACACCTTGGTGCAATAGGTTTATAACTAATTTTTTCCATGCACAACTAACAAGCCTCGATAATAAATACATTTTTCAGAAATCAAATAGAGGGATCAAGACCTGATATCCACACCATTGGATTCATAAGGAAATTTTCAGTCAATATCATATAAAATTTCATCAAAAACTTCCATCGGGAGCTCAAGTTATCACCGTTTCAAGTTTGCCCTCTAGAGTGAGTTTAGGAGTTAATCAAATTTTGAACAGGACACATGTCAACTCTAATAACCTGGCACAATTTCATGTCCCTTAAATCCATCAATAAAGGCTACATAAAATTCAAAAAAAATCTCCCACCCCCTATAAGCCCTTTGGATCCTCATACGACCTCTCGGGATGCCAATTTAGCTCCTACGTGCTTACTGGAACCTTAATCCCCTGTCATCATATTTGCACCATGTGTCATCACCAGGTGCATTCTGTAGTTTGATGTCCCTCTCATCCATTTTTATGAGGTACATAAATGTCTAGAAAATGTGTCCATCCACTAAGGAGAGTCTCGATCAACTATGTGACCTCTTCAAGAGCGGAGTTTCGCCCCCGGAGCTAGTGGAGCCTTCATTCTCAACTGTTAGATCAAGTGGCACATGTCATCACTAGGTGCGCTATGAAATTTTATGTCCCTCTTTCCCCTTTTAGTTGAGGTACATCAAGGTTAATAAAATTCACCAACCCTCGGGAATCCTCATGGTCCCTCATGTGATCGCTTTTAACCCCAAGCGCTTTAAAGCTACTTTTTGCTCAAATCCTATGTCATCGGATCTTTGCCACGTGTCACAACAAGGTTCCACATGCAATTGTATGTCCCTCACATCCCTTAATGATTAAGGTACATCAGGTACATGATATTGCACCTCACTCCCTGTATTGAATTTTTTTGAATATTTAAAAACCTCTTCTGCTTCCCGCTTTTAACTTCTAACCTTTTTGTGCACAGCTTGCTCTGTAACTTCCCATCACCTCCTACCATTTTGAATCTTGAACCAGCTCCCTCATAGAAACTAAATTCCATATTCCATGATAATATGTAGGTACTAGAAGAAAAATTGACCATAGAAAGGAAAAAAATGAAGAATGAAGAAGAAGAAACAGAAAAATCCTTCATGGCAATGAAATAGAAATTTGAAGAGATCTTACAAATGTATGCACAGATTGAAAAACGTTTTTGTTGTTCATTCCTATAAAAAAACATGAAAAAAATTCCTTAAAACCCTCCTTCTATGGCACATAACACTCTTAGCAAAGAAATCCATTTCTTTGCACAATGGGGGAAACCACTCAATTTCTCATCAAACTAGTAACCGGATCGAGGAGAAATTTCACCAGTGAGATAAGAAGAGAAAACCCATATAAAAAACGTAACTTTCATCGCAAACAGAGGATAAAAAAAACCTTTAATTTTGGAGGTCCTTTAATGGCTGATGTGTCTAGAAGCCTTTGTTAGGTCAAAATTTTAAAATTTTAAAATCTCCTAAACTATTGATTAGATACGCACAAAAATTTCAAAGGGGTGTTATTCGTAAAAAACCCATATGGAAAAATTCATTCTACTTCAATCCAACCTCTATAATTCCACTTTATAAAAATAGCAGGTATTCTACATAGAGCACTATTATTTTGGAAAATTCATCAACAAAAGAACCTATGAAGGAGACGTTGAACACAGAGGATGCACTGCACTTGAAAGTTCATCAGAATAAGAAACTTGGTCCAAATTTAAAAATTACTAAAAATAGTTAGTGCTCCCATGAGAACCTACCAAAAATAGAAATTTGATCCAGAAGGTGAGAGAAACACAGGGAGAAAGGAAAATCCGAGTTGCAACATCCAATTGAGGTTCCAGGAAGCTGATTTTTCATACTTACTAAAAATAGTAAGTTACTTTTTCTGAGGAAATCATGAAGCATACGTTGATAGTATAGAAGCTAACACAACATTTTGGATGTGAGTATGATATAGAAGACAATGATGTCTCATACATGGACATAAATCACCTAAGGGCTCATATGACAACCAAGGAACAAGGGAATATTTAAGATAATGTATTCACAAGTGGATTTTTCATAGCTGCGGGACATCCCATGTTTGTGCAAAGCCTTGAGTTGGTATAATCTTGCTCTCACCACTATGATCCTAAAACACGAATGATCTCGAGCCAAGAATGGTATAGTGAGTGTGGTCATCAATTCTAGAACCATATCACTATCGCTACAAATCCCTACATCACCTAGTATGGTTGTTATCTCAAAGGGCAAGGCCTTGCACGACTAGGAAATGATGGATGCATATGTGCAAGTGATTGCACTGGTTTGTGGTTGAATATGATAATAATGGTATAGCTCTGATACCAAATGATAATAATGGTATAGCTTAGATACCAAATGATAGAATAGAATAAGATTGCAATGACCAAAGAGGGATGGAAGCCTCACAAATATTATTGATCATGAAATCAGATTACATAACAATGCAAGAGCTGTAATATTTATAGATATTAGATGACCTCATGTGGATAGACATGACACCCTAGCAGACACCAAATACGAGATGATAAGACCCATCTCGGATGCACATGTAATTACTACTAATACTAATATTGAATGTTATCCAACATAACAATATTGAATGCAAGTCACTAGACTAGAGTGCACATGTTGCACATTATTAAATAAAAGACAATGCAATAAATATGCCTATGCTAAATTATGCTAACATTCCCCCCCTTAATTTTGCATAGTTTCCAATGAAGTGGAGAGGAACTCTCTAAACAGTGTGAATTTGTCACGTGCAAGTGACTTAGTGAAAACATCTACCTTCTATTCAGTCAGTAGATGTAACCGGAGTCAGTTGTATGTTGTGCTTCAAGACATGCTCACGTATGAAATGAACCTGTACTTCAATATGCTTGGTTCTCTCATGAAATACTGGATTGCGAACAAGCTTCAGAACTCCTTCATTATCAACATATACTGGAGTAGATTTATGTTGTGGTAGACCAATTCCTTCCAGTATTCGGCGTAGCCATATTGCTTCACAAACAGCTTCACCTGCAGCTCGATACTCTGCTTCTGTAGAAGAGCAGAAACAAAGTTCTGTTTCTTGCTTCCCCATGATATCGGTCCAGATCCCATAAAGAAGATGAAGCCTGATGTTGACTTCCTATCATCCATGTTTCCTGCATGATCTGAATCTGAATATCCTGTCAAGAAGAAGTTGTCGTTCTTCTTGTACTCTAGACCAAGGTCAACTGTACCCTTTAGATATCTTAGTATTCTCTTTGCTGCTTTCCAATGACATATTTTCAGTTCTTGCATGAAGCATGATAAATAGCTGACTGCAAAGCTAATATCTGGTCTAGTATATGTCAGGTAAATGAGACTCCCGATCAACTGCCGATAGAGAGTTGCATTCACCGGTGGTGATGGATCGGAATGAGATAACTAAAGTCTCGCTTCCATAGGTGTAGCAATAGGAGTGCAGTCCATCATCCTGAATTTCTCGAGCGTTGTCTTGGTGTATTTCAACTGCGACACAAAGATATGATTCTCTTTTTGCCATACTTCCAACCCAAGACAATAGTGCATGAGCCCGAGATCTGTCATGTCGAACGATCGATTAAAATCCTTCTTTGTTGCATCGATCATCTTCACAGAACTGCTGTAATGACTAGATCGTCGACATAAACAACCACAATGACAATCTCCCCCCTTTTTTTGAGGTAGAGATTGGGGTCATAAGGATTCCTTTCGAATCCATGACTTATGAGATGCTCATCAATTTTGATGTACCATGCCCGGGGTGCCTGTTTTAGGCCATATAGAGATTTTATGAGTCTGCATACCATCATCTCTTTTCCTGGTATTACATAACCCTCTGGCTGAGTCATATAGATGACTTCTTGCAAATCTCCATTAAGAAAGGCACTTTTCACATCCATTTGGTGGATTTTCCAACCAAATTGTGCACCTAGAGTAAAGATCATCCTGATGTCTTGATCTTGGCTGTGGGAGCAAATGTCTCCTTGTAATCAATGCCTTCTTGTTGTGCATACCCCTTTGCTACAAGCCTTGCTTTATACTTGTCAATAGTCCCATCTGATTTGTACTTAGTTTTGAATATCCATCTACATCCAATGGGTTTCTTCCCTGGTGGAAGGTCGAGAAGTTGCCATGTGTTGTTCTTCATCACTGACTAATACTCTGAATCCATGGCATATTTCCAAGCTTTTGATTGTAGGGCTTCCTGAAATGTAGATGGCTCAATTGTTTCAACAACTCTGCTCATTAGGGCATAATTGACCTCTTCACGAGTGTGACTGCGAGTTCTAGGTCCAGGATTGGACGATGTGCTAGGTGCTTCATCCAAATTTGCATCTCTTATTAATTGAGTATACCATTTAGGTAACTTCTTAGCTGTTCCATTGGCTTGTGGTGGATCCAAGTTTTCACCATCATCCAATTCATCACTATCATCTTCAGTGGGAACATCAAATTTTGTCTTCACAAGAGGTGTATTCTACATGTTTGTTGAGTTGTTGAGTGGAGCATCTGCTTGTTTCTTCTCAAAGAACTCAACATCCCTACTTGTGTATACTTTCTTTGCTTTCGGATCCCATAATCTATACCCAAGTGCTTCTTCACTGTATCTAATGAATATCAGTTTCTCAGCTTTCATATCCAACTTGTTCTTGTTCTTCTTGGGTATGTGCATGCTAGCTTTACACCCAAATACTCTTAGGTGTGTAATTGATGGTTTCCGATTTGACCATGCTTCTTGAGGTGTCACTCCTTCAAGAGCTACTGTGGGCACTGCTCAACAAATATCTGCAGTTCTTGCAGCCTTCGCCCAAAATGTCTTTGTTAAACTCCGAGTCATCAATCATACATCCTACCATTTCCATGATATTACGATTCCTTCTCTCAACTATACCATTCTCGCTGTGGTGTGTGAGTAGGAGGCATTTGTCGACGAATCCCATGAGCTTCGGGTAAGTCTTGAACTCATTGCTTGTGAATTCCCCCTCGATCGAGCGGAGAGTTTTGATCTTGCGACCAACTTCATTCTCAACAAGTGCTTTGAACTTCTGAAATGTCTCAAAGCCTTGACTCCTTTTTCTTAGACAATATATCCACATCTTTCTTGAATAGTCATCAACACAAAGCATGAAGTATTGACATCCGTAATGACTTGGTTGCATGGGCCCGCAAAGATTGGTGTGCACCAAATAAAGATTTCCCTTAGCTCTATATGTGTTCTTTCGGAAGGGTACTGTGTTGCTTTCTAGCTAGACAATTGTGACACTTGTCAGTGTTGTGCTTGAGTGTAGGCAATCCTTTTACCATGTTGTCCTTTTGAATTTTTGGAGGTAGCCAAACGATGTGACCATATCTGCGATGCCATAGTTCTGCAGATTGTGTGTCTTTCGCCACTAGAGCTTAATCATCCTTGTGGAAAAATCAAGTTGGAACATGCGTCCCACATTAGAGGCTCTTGCTACAATCTTGGAACCTCTTGACTTATCTCTTATCAAGCACACTTTTTCTCCATTATTACTGTCAAAATCCAACTTCAAGTTGTGATCAAGGAGTTGACTAACTGATAGCAAATTCTTGGTCAACCCATGTACATACAATACATTTGTGATTTTGCAGTCATGCTTTCCAAGAGGTAGTGAAATGTTTCCAATCCCCTTGACATTGTATGATGAGTCATCACCTAATGACACATGGTTCTTGTTAGGTGAGTCACGCAGTGTGTAGAACCAATCCTTACGTCCAGTCATGTGTCAAGTTGCACCCGAGTCAACATACTAGATATCTTGTGTGGACTTGGTTTCTTCATCAAATTGAGTAGAATACATGTGGTGTCCTTCATCTGAATCATCCTCATGTTCGGCAATGTACCCTTGTTGTTTGGGTTTTCTTTTCCAATTACCATTTTTTTGCCCTTGATTGTTGTTGTTGTTGGACTTCCCTTTATTTGAATTATTGTTACCCTGTTGGTTATTGGGTTTTAAATTGCTTGATGAACCCTTTTATAGGAATTTTACCAACAATATTTTATGTCATGTCCCCTCTATTGCAAATGGGACACTTCTTGGTGTTGTCTCGTTGACTTTGGTTTTGTTGGGACTTCTTGTGATTGGACTGAAATTTCCCCTTTCCTTTATGATTGGAAGATAGTGCTTGCTCATCTTCATGATCTTTGTTGTTCATTGCCTCTTCTTGTTGGAGTATATTGACCAACTTCTCAAAGGTGACTGTGTGTTCACTCATATTGATAGTTGTCACAAAGATTCTATAGGAAGGAGGAAGTGATCGCAACAAAATTGGTACGAGGTCTTCATAACTTATCTCTTTTCCCAATGCCAATAAAGATGCCCTCAAAGTAGTAACTCATCTCATAAAAACTTCAACATTCTCATTGTGCTTGAACTTGAGAGTATGCAGTTGTGATAGTAGGTTGAGGATGGCATTCTTGTTCTTTACCTCACAGAATGTGCTCAACTTATCCCATACATCCTTGGCCGATGTGGCATCTCTAATGTGGGGTTGCACATCGTCTGTTACGCTAAACAAGATGATCAACTTGGCCTTTTGATTGGCCCTGTCAAATTGAACTTGTTGTCTTCCATCATCAAGTGATCTTGTTGTTTTTCCATCTACAACTGTCCATAGGTCTTCAGACTCAAGTAACACCTTGATCTTTGGTTTCCATGCAGCATAGTTGTCTCCTCTAAGCAGTTGTGAATCTAGCAAGAAGAACTTTGGTGCTTGTGCACCCATTTCTACAATCTGAATTTCTGAAACTCTGAATTTCTGACAAAGGGTAAGGCTCTTATCACTCCAGGTTTATGGTCTCCCTCTCAATATACCATCAGGCCAATATACCAAACCTTTCTATATACGCTCCCTTCTAATATACCCGTCGGTACGTGGAAGAAGATCACCCTTTCAATATACCCGTCAGTATGGAAAGAGGTGTTAACGCACGTGAAATAATTTAGTACGTGGTACTTAGACAGTACGGAGAGGGGTTTGTGCAAGCACAAACGGATGGGAGGGCTCAAATGTGTGTGTATTGTGTCCTTATTACTCCCCGTCAATTTTATAGGGTCGATGCCCAGACGACATTTAGGTAGTTGTGTTAGGTGTTAAGTGCAGTAGTAGTCGTGACGGCATCACCCATAAGCGCTTCCCAGAGGCACCGTATATACCGAATGCTGCTATGAGATCAAAGATCTCGTGTGATAGAACCAAACATAAAATAAAAAATTTGTACTTTTTTTCACTTTATGCACCAAGATTAGTACAAAATACTCCAAAAGTACATCAAAATGAAGTTTTTGTGTCCCACTCTTTACAAAAAAAGGGTCTAGAATCACAAAATACACAATTTAGGCCAAAAATATTTTTTCTACCCCCAATAGGTGTTTTTCTGCTAAATTTAGCGGTGGCTCTAAATGTGTTTGGTGAGCTTATAAATTTAGAAATCTCCCAAAATTTAGTAATTTCTCCAAATTTTCTAAAAAAATAATTTAATAAAAAATATGGAGAGAGTGGGAATCGAATCATTGACCTATTTGTTCCTAAGATCCAAACAAACAATCTGAATATTGTTTTAGCTTTTCTCACAAAAAAGTGATATGGTTTTTTCTAAAATTTTGACAAAGCAAAGCATCATAAAATATTTTCTTGAAACCCAAAAATTTCAAAAGAATTGGAATCTTCATTTTGAGATCTTACCAATTTACCAAAGAAGACCGATTTTTTCTTCGGAAAAAATGATCCGAATTGTATAGAATTTTCGTCATATGTAGATGCCGAATCAAGATTATGTAAACTGAAAATTTGTGTGTCTCCTTCTTATATTTCCAGAAAAAAATGGAACATCAATCTAATACTGTATGAAAAATTTATGTCCTTTTTTCTAAGAGCTATCTGCTTTCAACCTTTGCTCCGAATTCTTCACACCTCCACTTTCGATCTTTTTTTTTTTTTTTTTTTTAGATCTGATATTTTTTTTTCTTTAGATCTACAAATTTTTTTCAAGATCTCTCTCCTTTTTTTTTAAGATCTTTTTTTTTCACAAATCTTTTTTTTTTTTTTTTAGATCTGCAATTTTTTTCAAGATCTTTCTTTTTTTTAAAGATCTCCAAATCTGAAATATTCCGCCAATATGTTAGATCAATTGGCTATGCCAATGACTAATCAAAAAAATTTACCTTCCAAATAAGTGCATAGGTCAAATTTTAGTTGAGGAATGCTTGGAAGGAATGGAGGCTGCGGGATACTTCAATGGCTCTCCTTTGATGCAGATCTTCTTCTCAATGGATCCTCTCCAATAGTGCTCCTCTTCAACCTTTCTTGGATAGAACCTGCTCTGATACCAAATGATAATAATGGTATAGCTTAGATACCAAATGATAGAATAGAATAAGATTGCAATGACCAAAGAGGGACGGAAGCCTCACAAATATTATTGATCATGAAATCAGATTACATAACAATGCAAGAGCTGTAATATTTATAGATATTAGACAACCTCATGTGGATAGACATGACACCCTAGCAGACACCAACTACGAGATGATAAGACCCATCTCACATGCACATGTAATTACTACTAATACCAATATTGAATGTTATCCAACATAACAATATTGAATGCAAGTCACTAGACTAGAGTGCACATGTTGCACATTATTAAATAAAAGACAATGCAATAAAATGCAATAAATATGCCTATGCTAAATTATGCTAACATAATACAGGGAGAAAACCCTCAAGGATTCCCAAGAACCTTCCAAGGTGTGTGTTTTGAAAAGGATATTCAAATTCTGTCACTCTCCTTAGTAGATTTATGGGCAAGGAAAATACAAGATATTTCCAAGATTGGATGGGAATTTTCATCTTAAAGGTGATAGAAGGAAAGTAGAGAATTTACTTGGGCGAGATCACTAGTGATAATCTCCAGATCTATAACTACTCGAGTTACCCATGACGAAGAAGTTTCACATGATTTCTTAATTTTTCTATCTATTTTATATCTCAAGATCTTTCAAAGGATTGGCTCTCATGAAAATCATTACTTCCAAGGTGCCTGCACATGAGAGACTTAGGAAATTGGTAATGGAGGAAATTCATAGGCATTTTACTCGCATGAACGATTCATTCACAATGTATGTGGTCCGAATCTTAGAAGGTGATTTGGAAGCTAGGATGTCACCACAAATGGTGTCCTTGATCAAGAAGTATGGCTCTTATTTCATCCAATTCTCAACCTTCTCCTACCTCTAAGTTTTCAGCTTTGACCAAGCTTTGCTAAGGTTTCCCAAGTACCTTAGCGACCAAATCATATTATTCAAGCTCTACAAGTAGATCATTCAGGTGAACAACAAGCTCAGGAGCAGGAAGAAGAAGTTTATCTTATTTCCTATATCTCTTAGAGTATTCATGTGTAAGAGCTCAAATTATGCATCTCATCTAGACACCTCTTTTTTCATTTGACTTTGCATTCCTACATTTCAAGGCTTAATTTCGATATCTAAGATGATTTTGACTCTTTCTATGTCCCAGAATTGCAACATGAGCCACAAGTTGAGGATTACTTAGAAAATTGTGCTAATGAATTTGAAGTGCATGAATAAATTCAAGTTCTCTTGGTATGAACATATTTTACATGTTGATGGGATAGATATGTATGACCTTGAATATGCGGCGATCAAAATGTCCTTGTTGCCTCAAGTCAAATGGTACAGTTTTTAATCATGGGATATAAAGGAGCTGGGTGAGAAGGTGGTGAGGAGAATGAGAAATTGGTTTCAGAAGAAGAGAACCATGATCATCTAGTCATGAAGTTGATTCAGATCATGGGAGCTAGCATTTCAAGTTTTGTTGAATAGGTTGAAAGGAGTCGAGCATTGAGAGAATGTTTTGAAATGAAGAAGCTCTGAAGTCTGAAATTTCATATTTCGGAGGTGGAGCCATTCAGAGGTAGGATAGGGTTAAATTTGGGACTGGGTGAAATAAATGTGAAAGTCATAACTAGAATTCTGAAACTCGAAGTCTGAATTTCAGATTTTAGAGTTTCAGAGGTTTCGATTAGCATAGACAAGTGAAAAATAAAAAATCCCTGAAATTTAAAAGTTTTAAAACCCGAAGTTTGAATTTTGGAATTCGGTGTTTTGGATTTTCAGATTTTTCATGTGCCCAAATGGATAAACAAAACTTGAATCCCGAAATCCCCTGAAATTCAAAAGGTTCAAAACTCGAAGTCTAAATTTTGGACTTTGGGGTTTCAAAATTTCAGAACTTTAAAGCCCCAGAACATGAAAATTACAACTTGAATTTTGAAACCCAAAGTCTGAATTTCAAACTTTAGAGTTTTGTAGTTTCGAGTTTTTATCAACTCAAGCGAGATGAAAAGTAACCCAATCCTCGAAATGGAAAGGTCTGAAGTTCTGAATTCTGAATGTCTAAAATTTTGGACTTTGTACTTTCAAATTTTTTGAGGTTTCACATGCCTTGTCAAATGAAGCAAAGTAGTATAAACCTCCAAATACAAATTCCTAAAAGTCTGAAATTTCATATTTCTGAGGTTGAGGCATTTTAGAGTCTAAAGAAACAAAGCCCACCACTTGCAATTAATGTAGTATGGCACACGACCTTAAGATGACAAAAACATTTCGTGGGAGCTTGGATTTTCACAAGAAAGGACTTTTGGAAAGCTCCTAATTTAAGTCAAACTAAGTATTTCAAGATGAAAAATACATTCCACCATTTTAGAGGGCGTTTCCAAATTTCTCACCTAGCCAAATGATTATTGTATGGGCTTCCTTTATTTCCCAACAAGGCACAATACATGGAGGTAAGGGTTTCACAATTTCACCCATCATTGTTGTAGGTGAATTCAATGCTTTAGGGTGGTGGAAGCAATATTTTTAATTTCTTCCCTCTCTACCTTCTCTCATTTTTCCTATATATTATAAGGAGAGGCATTGTTCTAAGGAGATAATTTTTCTTTGCACCCTCCCTTCTTCTCTTGTCTGTAAGTGAATTTTCGGAGTTAAAACCTACCATTTGATCTATAATGCAAGTTTTTACCTCTTGGCCATTGTAATACAACTGTATAATATCCTTGGAGCAATAAATCTCCTTGATATGTACCTACTCCATCAAACCCATCATAGATTATGAAACCCATCAATCCATTACTAGATGAATCTCCTTGATATGTACCTACTCCTAAACTATTCCTCAAAGAGATCCCAAATAACAGTTTCTAAATCAACATGGATCTTCTACTCCTTAGTCCTCTACCCAACCCCGACTCCATCTCTCAGAAGGTGGATGGAAACAAAAGCCTTCATATTGTTGGTACATAGGCATAGCTTGAATTATCCACTCAAGATGACCAACCATGCATCTATCTAAAATCCTCTTGTGTCTCCAACAAAATGGGGCAGACATAGCTTCATTATATCTACGATATGATTTGTCGTTGTTGACTATCGGCCCCCTGTGTCTCTCTACATGATCATATCTCGACCTAGGGCTCCTAGATCTATGTTTGTGCCCCATAGCACTATCTCCATTCCCTATCTCGAGGTTAATCTCATCTAGATAACTCGAATGGGAGTTATCCACCCTAAACTCCTTAATGTTCGTGAAGCAATATGATCCTCTCTGATTGCTCCATGTCATGTTGGCTAGACCATCCCCCTACCTTGCTCCACCTTGTATAGCAGCATTAATCTTTCGCAAGGTCTATAGGATCTCGTGGTAATATAGTGGAAACTTTCTACTCTCGGGGTGATACATCTAACTCCACAAGAAAGATCCCCTTGTCTAGTTCACACCTCCTACACAAGCCAAGATGGGAGTTAGTTTATCATCATCTAGGTTTTTTTCATTTTTTTAGGTTTCCTATCTTTTAAAAAAAATATCATGCGATGTTATGTGTTCGATTATAAGTTGTACTAGGTTTACTTGTTTTGTTTTGTGTTGACCCGAGGTCCCAGTGTTGAACCCATGACTCTAATACCAAGTGTAACGCCCACATTATCGACATTCAAAACCACACCAAAGTCTATAGATTTGCTAGAGAAAAATTACGGTAACTTTTTTTTGGTTTTAAAAGGGTTATAGCATTTAATTTTGGTTGGCTAAATTCCAGTGAAATATTCTACACCTTTATATTGAAATCGAATTTAAATTAATAATTAAATATTATTAATTTATCTCTTGAAATATTTTACTGTTTAAAACCCTCCGATTATTTTTCTTTACTTCATTAGGGTATTTTCCAAACGTTTAATAACCTTGATCCATTTAATTTATTTAATTAAACCTTACTATGAATTATTTACAAAACCCCCTTTTTATTCATTAACAAATACTATACACAATTCCTTAATTAATCCCTACCATAAAAAGGTCACAACTTGACCTAACCATTAAGTGGCCCCATTCAACTAATAACCCATATCTTTTTAATTAAATTCCATTCCCATGAAAATGCCATCACTTTAAGTTGTAGGGTTCATCCTCCACCATTGGATCAAGTCTATCTAAGCCATTGGATTTATAATGCCTAAAAATCCTTATGTTTTCTTTTTATCCACATTTTCCCTAATCCCTCTCATTTTTAATTTTGCAGGTTGAAGGGAGAGCCAAAGAGCTAAAGGAAGCTATGGAGAATTGTTGGTTTGGATTTTGGGTGGATACACACAATTTGTGTGTATATTAAGTTTGTATTTTATTATAAATTTCTCTTTAATGTATTGTATACCCTACCTAAGGTTTGAATGGGTATTATATATAGTTTTTTATTAATTTTCTACCATTTATGTGGTTATGAGTTTTCATTTCCCCATTTTATTTCTTTTTCAAAATTACATATACACAAGAATTTAGGGTTTGCGTATTTTTGTGTGTGTGTGTGTGTGTGTGTGTGTGTAGGGGTAAATAGTTTTGGATGGATTATACCTTATTACAAAAAGGTCTCAAAAGCCAAATAATGTAGTGAAAAACATGAAGTTTGATTAAACTCCAAATTATACACAAGTACCTAACTATAGTTATCTGAGAAACTATACAAAAAGGATCAAACAATTAAAAAATTGCAACAAAGTAACATGAAAACAACATCCTAACAACAAAAAAACATAAAATTGGGAGTAAGTATAGTCTTCTTCACTTGTCTTATTTGTTAATCTTTGTCCTCAACATCCATGAGATAGGTGAAGAGTGCAAGGTAAGCGACATGGGATGGATCCTTCTTGTCTAGTTGTGAGAGTGTCAAGTCTCGTTTAGGTCTTAGCTCCCAAATGGAAATAGCAATGTCCCTGAACCAAATAAATATCTTGCAAATTTGACAACTTCACAAAAATGGCTTCCACAAATATACAACACATTCAAAATAGACACTCACACAAGCAAGATTTACAAATTTATCCAACAAACACATAGGCTTGACAACGAGCCAAAAGGATTAAGGATTATAGGAAACACCTCCTTTTACCTCCAAACTTAAATAGTGGTTGCACCCAATAGCCTCCATTTTCACAACACCAAAACACTCAAATATATCCTTATCTCTCCCCTTGTAAATATGAAAAAATATCTCAATGTTATCCTTTTCACTCCCCATAGGTGGAGGTCCTAATCACACTCCCTCCAAAATTCATGCCTCACAACTCCATTTTCCCTCCCCAATGGTCCAATAATTTCATCTCCACACCCTTCTTAATTCAAGCTAGCCAACTCCAAAATATCACATTCATAACACTCATATAATTACTCAAACAAGCACAAATTTCACATCTATATTCATAAATAAAGAAATAACAAAATTTGAGACGATACCTCTCCATTAAGCTTCAAAAACTATTCACTCCAAAAATCTTCAACACCTTCAAACCAAGAGCAATCCAAAATGCAACTCCAAAAAAGCTCCAACCATGCAACCCAAGACCAAATTTCAAAATTACAAGAGTAAAAAATAAGACAACAAACCTGAAATCCTTCAATTTCATCCAATAAATAGAAAAGGGAGATGATTATGATGAGGTGGGTCCATGTAGGATGTCACTTCATCTCCCCTCAATTCTAACTCAACAAGTCAACACAACAAACCCAATGCAATTAAATGAACACGTAAGGCTTATGACATGCACACATTACACTCTAACATGTTCTCCATACCTTTTAAGGAGATATTAAATGTGGTAAGTAGAAATGTGACTTTATTTTCTCTTTTACACTAAAAATTCATTTTAAAAGTCAAAATAAGATCCATACTTCATAAGTATGGTTGGTAGAAGAGTTTTCGATGTAAGGGACAAGGTTAACTTGTCCCACAAGTCTCAAAAAGTTGCCTACAAGGAAAAATTCGATTTTGGGAAGGGAAGAAGATTACACTCAAAGAAATGTAATTAATTCATTCCACATCAAGCACAAATCAAGGACTTCCTACTCTATTTATTACCCAAATGTCACCTTTTCCTTTTAGTTTAAAATTTAATTAGCTAATTAAGACACATTAACAAGTGTTATTAAAGTGATTAGATTTTACCAATAATTAAAAACATACACCACAAAATAAAAACATAAAATTAAAAGAAATGAAAATATTACACCCATGGCCACACACATGAGGTCACCCCCACATGGGGAACCTCCTGACAAAGAATGCAATTACACAACATATACATTAGACACAAGTTGTCAAATTTGGCCATGTTGTAAAACACCCAACATTCTTCTGTGGTTGGTCCCCTATCCCCTTTTGATGTACAAAGTGATATAATATTCCTACAATCGTAAATAAAAATGCATCTCTTACCTCACGGATGCATTTACAACATCGATAAATAACATGTGTATAAAATCAATAGTCTTCATCAAAATTTTGAAATTCTATTATTTATCAACCATATCAAATAAGTCTACTTTACCATTTTACTATCATTCATGAATCACAATACCATTGAACATCGAAACTTAGGCAATTCATCATGAATATAATGTGTCAAGTATAAAATCAAAACAATGCAAATCAACATATATATAGAATTTTTCATTAGTGTCATCTAGCATATCCTAGTCCAAAATACGAATCAAAACATATCAATAATCCAAATGTCTCCGCATAGTCTATCACTTGCTAAGAAATACTCCTAATGTGAAAGTATATGATCAATAGTAATGAAAAATCACAATGAAATAGTATCGAATAGGAGTGGGCACTAAAATAGCTTGTAGTTTGACAGAGATTATGTTTTTCTTGCACACTAGTTTTATTTTTGGATCGTCATTAGGATATATGTGACACTCGGGTTGTTTGTGTTAATTGAGAAAATATAGGAATTTCAAGCTATATTTACTCGGTTTAATATGGTTATACATGATCTCCTTTGAGCCTTGTTCTTAAATAAGTATGATTGTTCGACCTTTAGGACCCATAGATAGATATGCCCTTGTCTTAACCCTATAACTTGTTTAGCTTGAACCACTATATGATCCATTAGCATCGAGTTGTGCTTAGGGATGATATGGGTACCTTGGGCTTCTTTAGACCTTATGCTTAGATATTTTGGTTTTGTAAGTCTTAAGTTTCTGATCTTGGTTGTGTTTATGTCATGCTCTTTCATCCAAGGCTATAACTCTTTGCCTTAGAGGCTATGTTTGAGTAAATCATTTGACTACCCACTTGTTATATTGATGTCCTCTTGGCAAGGAAGTGTAGTTTCTATGGGGTAACCTCCCCTTTGTCACCTTAATTTTTTTTTCGATAACTTGGAAAGGTATAATTTTTATTTTGGAAACTCTCTCTTCTAAATAGTGAACCTACTTTGAATATAAACTATAAACATTGTCTTCTCACTCATATTTATCTAAACTCCTTGAACTTGTAAAAGAAAATTTATAGCTTTATAAGGTATATCTTCATATTATATCTTATTGACACTTATGGAGACTCACCGGAATACATTCGTGATGCATGTAAGCTGTTGGGAAAACTCTTGTAATCTTTGTGTGCTCGATTGGGGTTACTAACCTTTTATTTCTATGAACTTAATAATGTGATAAGCTTGGCTCTTTATACTAATTTAAATTCAATTGCTAATTTTAAAAACATGAGTATAGTAGAACTCTAATTAGGAGGCTTCAACCTTGGAAACTCAATAAGTAAATTCGGACATTAGGAAGAGGGTCTCTTACTCTAACAGAAGAAATAAAACTATGTAAAAAAATAGCAAGAAACCTCTTGTACTTCCCTAGAAGTAGAATGAATAATTTTCCACCTATATAGAATGGAGAGAAATCATGTCAACATTGGTGATGACCCTAATGACACAAGGTATAGGCTATCGTAATATAAGGAATGCATTAATTAGAAAAATAATAATAAATATGCTTGGAAAATGTAATTACAACTTGTGTCTTATAGTTTGGAAAATGAAACGTGTAACTTTAATAGATTAAACCCAATTAGAATGTATTAATAAACAACCTTGATTGTATAAATTGTTATTGAATACCCTAAAATTTATAGACGACACAATCTAAATGGTTGTAAATTTTAGAAGTCTCCTTGATCTACCCTTTGGATATTTAATCTCTTTTACGTCCTAAGATTTTGGGGTTGTGAAATGGTTGAGTACTTCACATACCCCCTTGTTATATCAAACAATAAGCATCTTTATAATGATTATAACGTAAGTTCATGCTAGAGTAATTTTGGACCTCTCACTAGTTATAAGAAAAATTCTCGTAGCATTACATAAGGATTTTATCCCCTTGTTAGAATGGATTAATTGTTATGTTCATATTAGTGGGTCTTGCATCCATCTTTCCAACAACATTATCTTTTGAAAGTTTAAAATATGTGCGCCTACTATAAATAATGAATTACTTTATGGATAGGGATGTATTTTAGCTGTTTTTTTTTCTTCCTTGAGCATAAATGTGTGTAATGTTCCCTTGTTGAATTTTATCATGCCAATGTATCCTTTTCCTCTTATCCCGAGAGGTGTATGAATTGTGATCTTTTAGGAGTAACTTTATCCCTCCAGCTTTTAAGGAGGCACCCTCATTGTGTTTTGAATAGGCCATTGGTGACCTAGGCTTATTGACAAGCTTAGGCAACATATGTTAAGGATATGGAGAAATTTTGAATCCTCCTTCCTTTTGGGAACTATGATGTTGTCCCCCTTGTCCTTTGGGGGGAAGAGAATGGTGCAAGTTGTTTTCATAAGTTTCTACAAGAATGTTTTTGTGTTGCTCTTGTAAATTGTTAGTTGGACCTCTCCTATTTCCTATTTTCTCCTAGCTTGCTTGAGTGTTCTTATGTGTTATAATATTAAGCTTGTGTTCAATTAAATATTCTTTATGCTAAGGTGGGTATAAAATTAACAAATATTGTTTTATTATATAAAGTGAATGGTATCTCTTGTGTTGATATGATAGTATGGGCTAAGATTGCATATCAAAAAATAAAGTGGAAATGTTGTCTAATTGATTGGGTTTTCTAAATTAGGATTAGTCATTGTGTGTTACAATATTTAGGCACAAATTCAAGTTATGTAAACCTTATGGTCAAGAGTATGTTTGTGTCAGCATGAAAAGTAAAGTGAGTTCTTCCGAATTATATCCAATACTTCCTATGAATAATTTGCATCCTTGTAAACAATTTTGTTACAATTAGGTGTCTTCTTTGTTGTTAAGCCTCGTTTGGGTGGTTCTAAAATTTTCAGTCCTATAGGTAGGTGTGGTTTCTCATGAAAAATAGAAAGTGATGATTATTATTTGTTACTATTGTCTAAATAGCAAACATTATAGTGTAAATTCAACCCAAGTCAAAGTATTATCTCCCTATTTCTTTTGTCTAATGTGTCCGTGTGCAACTACATGGACACCTTGTGTACACAAATTTTATTTTCCTATTCTTCATGGACCGTAGTTTTCATTCATTGGGATCCTATTGAAATTTCTTGTTTAAATGTTTTTATTTTATCTTGGTTAACCTCATAGAGATTATGCTTAAGGATGAAAGGCTAGAAATCTTGTTGGAGTAGGTTTAGTATATGTGCATAATAGTCTCCCTTCTCTTTTTACAATAGTGTTGGACCAAACCGGAGTTACGAGGGAAGAAAATTCTTTGAAGTAAAGAAACCTCATAGAAGGCGGGACTTCTATTTGTATGCTTTGTCCCCTACCTCTTTCTCGTGACTTACGAGAGGAAGTAAAATCTAAGGGGAGGGGATGTAATGCCCACTCCTCTTCGACACTTATTTTACTATGATTTTGATCATTGTTGATTAGATACTTGTACCTTGTTCGATATTTTAATAGACTATTGTAAGAAATTATGGATATTGTGATTATCATTATGTTTGACGTTTATTTTTGACATCATTAGCATTTTATGACTTCTATGATAGATGGTATGGACTACTAGCAAACATTGATAGATGATGATCTAGTGTTGTTTCATTGTAATCTAACCTTTTGGATTTGGATGATGATGATTATGTAAGAATGTTTGGAATGACCTTATGATATTATTGATGTTATGACATATCAAAATTGAGATGTTCGGTGATTTTAAATAACTGATAACATTTCCTAATTCTAATGATGATGATATAGCTTCATGTATGATGTTGTTGGATGATATGTATGTGTTTGTTTTATTTCTTGATGTATTTTATGCAGCCTTGAGGCCAAAGGGGTATTGTTTGATTGGTTATAGGAAATTATATCATGACAACAAGATGGGGCTAGGAGACTAACAATGGAGGAATATTGGATATTGGCAACAAGGTCACCTTGGCAACTTCGTGTCATGTGTATTTTTTTATTAGGATGTTTCTCACGGCATTAACCGCATGTGTGACCAAGGGGTTTGAATTATTGTTTAATTTCCTTTATTTTATTTATTTAATTGTGTATGTGATTTATTTATTATAATGTATGCTCACTTTATTTGTGCTTAAGTAATGTGCTTTGTTTAAGTTAGTCATCATATGATTAAGTTAAATTGGGATGTGACCAACGGGGCATTTAATATGGTAGATATTCCTTGTTATATAATGGATTTGAGAGGGACTTTATTGATTTTGGAGTTGGACACTCAACCTCTCTTTTTAAACACTAATTTTGGCTTTGGGGTAATTTTTGGAGGCTTGTGGGACAAGTTAGAATTTTCCCATGCCTCTTAAAATCCCCCACCAACCATACCTATCTTGGGAGGGTTAATTCCAGCCTTCATTATGTGTTTTAGGGAGAAAAGGGAAACTAATTGCACTTTATTACAAGCCATGTAATTGTGTCCTTTGAAAGTATGGGTGAATGGTTGTGTCCTGTAAGAGGAACTTTTCATTTCCTCACAGACCTATTTATTGGTCTTGGTATTTTTTATGGACCAAGTGTAGTGGATTAGAGGATGAGTGATGTGGCATCCTACATGGAGCCATCTTACCCACCTCTCATTTTTTTTCTATTTGTGTGAGTGATTTTGGGAAGTTTGGGGTTACTTGGTTAATTTTTATACTAGCACATATTGGAGATTTTTTCTTGGTTTTTTTCTTGGAGCTTGGAGGCTTGCTTGGATTTGGGCTTGGAAATTCAGGGTTATTACTTGAATATCGGATTCTTTTTCTATGGCAAGTTAGGGAATTATACTTTGTAATTTACTTCTTCAATGTATGTTCATTTTGTGTTGAAAAGAAAGTTCAATGTTAGTTTTATTTTGGATTTGGGTAGTATGACCTTAAGGATGGTGTGGGAGAAGGAAAATTGTGATAGTTTAAGACAAGGATAAGAGTTTTTTATATGAATTTGGAGGGAGTTTGGGTTTGGTTTCCCACCTTGTGATGGAAAGAAATATTTCTTGTTTATCTTGATATGTTTTATTTGAGAGAGTGATAAGAGATTGAGGGAGGGATAAGAGTTTGGTTTGTATGTATGGATGAATATTTTAGAGTCTTTAAAGGTGTACAATTAACCCATTGGGAGATATAGGGATTCCCCATCTTTCTTTTCTCCCTTGGCTTACGTTTTAAGCCTTTGTGTTTGGGAAAAATGTATATTGTTGTTATTCTTGTTATTGTGCTTGTAGACATGTGAAAGAATATTTGGCATGAGTGTATGTAATGTGAATCCTTGTGAATTTTTCAGTTTCTTAATGTCCTTTATTTCTCTATTGTTGGGGCTCGGGGACCAATCGGATGGGTGCCTTCCCCTCTCATTGGAATAGGTTGGGTGGAGAACACTAAATACTCCCTATTCCTTGTTGTTGTGAGTTGAAGATGAATAAATCTTATGGAGTTCCAATTTGATCAAGAGATGCATGCATATGTATTGAGACCAAATAAATAACTCTATTGTTGTAGATGTTATCATGTTGTTTCCACCTTTGAGGGGAAGGCTTGTATGTACTTGGATTTTAAAGTGTTTTGTAAATTTTACTTATCAAATCATCATTGTATGGTTGAAGAAAGGAAGTTGTGATTATATTTTAATGTGAATGTAACGCTTTAAAATATTGAAATTAATCAAATATTTTATCGTGTCTTCATTTTACAAATGGTTTCTTGTATTGGAAATATATGTTATCTCCCTTGTGAAGTATTCTTGACAATCTTGGTTGTAAAAGAAAAATGAACTTACATTTGAGTTATGTTATACTTTTCTTACTTTTCAAATAAGTATGTAAAATGGTAGTATCTTAGTGTGGTTGTTTGATTTTTACAACTTTGCAAAACCAACAAAGAAAATATTTAGTTCATTTTTAATAAACAAAAACAAAAAACCTCCGCTCTACTTGTAGTAGATTTAAATGAAAGGAAGATTAAATAAAACAAATTCCCTTATATAAATATATAGATGTTCTATATAAATTATATGTATATATATTCCTATATATTATTTACACAAATACATTTACCTAAATTTGTTTGAAAACATAACAATGTGGGTATTTTATCATTCTAGATCTAGTTAATGAAATATGTCCTCCCTATCTTCATAATCATTCAAGATAGAAAGAACAATGAGTCTCAATTTTTTTATAAAACTATATAGTCACCCACATGTTCATTTACAAAACATATGTTTACAAAAAAACCTCTTGAAACCTTATAACCAAAAATATATAATTATAGAGTTGTATATAAATGTTATTATACATACATACATACATACATACATACATACATACATACATACATACATACATACATATATATATATATATATATATATATATATATATATATATATGAATAGGAATACATATATGTGATTCCTTATATTTATAAGAATATTATATATTTATATATATATATAATTATACTATAATTCTGTGATGACTTCTATGGCGATTTCATCCAAAAATAAACCTAGCCCTAATCAATTCAATGGCAGAAATGCTTCGAGAGTGAGGAAAAGGATACCAGCGGGGGCGTTAAAGGACCGGGGAAGGTTAGATCTATCTTTGGAAGGTTTGGGTTTCGGTCACACATCCCCTTCCCCCATATCCATGAAGGCTCATGTCTCTACGAGACAAACCACTATTGTTTTGAATGACTACAAGGCCAAAAATTGCAAGGAGTGCAGTTGTAGTCATGGTTTGAAGAAAGGAAGGGATTCCTCTGTATGTAGTGATGGCCATGGGGAAAATTATGACCCTAAAGAAAACTATGACCCCAAAACTGAAGATTTCTCTTGGATCAGCTTAGAGATCAAATAAAAAGGAGCCAGTGGAGGGGGGGTTGGTTTTCAAACGAATGAACATAAAAAACCAGAGGGGGAAAATGGGAAAGGGTTTAATGTTGTTGTTTCTAAATAGATAATGAGAAGCGATAGGAATTTTGACAAACCCCTAAATCACTCTCAAAATATTCCAGTGCTCAAGTTTGAGAGTATCTACTACAAAAGGTTTAGGCTTGTTGAGGAGAGTCTCTCACAACCTTGTCATATTTGTATATTCCACAAGCTCTTGCCTAATATTTTGAGATCCATGAATGGATAACACTAAGATGGAGTGAAAATATAAAGGGTGAGATTGAACTCTTACCATGTGTTAAGGCTTACTTCATTGTTGTTTTTCAAACCTCTAAAGATAGGGATTTGGTTTTTGATCAATATTGGTTTTGGGGTGAACACGGTCTCATGCTAAAACCTTGGTATCCATCTTTTGACCCTCTAAAATAATCCTTTGATACCTACCCTATTTGGGTTTTAGATGCAGTCTTTCATTACAACTATGGAGCAAAGAATTCCTTTGCATGATATAGGGGATATCCTAGGGTCCACTATGAAAGTGGATGAAAAAAATTTTAGTAAGACCCACACTACATTTTCTAGAATCTTGGTTGAACTAGACACCTCCCAAGATCTTCCGTCTTAAATTAATCTATAAATTGGTGAGAGACATTGGGTTCGAAGGTTAGACTACGAGGACCTAGACTTTAGATTCTGTAGGTGTTTTCAAATAGGTAATCTTTTGGAGGACTGTGAATATTCCAGACGCAAGGAAAGACCAACATGGTGGAGGGACTCACTTGTAAAACACTTGACAATCAAGACCCAATCAAACCCAGTGAAGGAATCATACAACCACTCAAAGAAAGATCACAAGGATGGATTTCTGACCCCTACAGAGGTGGAGCCACAAAACGCTAAGCCTCTCACCTCTTTCAAGATTTTGATGGGTCTTTCATCCCAAAAGGGATTTTTGTCTCTATAAAGGATTGTTCCCTACCCTTGTTGAAGGTCACACTCATATCAAGAAGCTTGAATTCATTCTTCTGATCCTATTCGAAGAAGGTAATGATGAATAGACAGTGGTTGATAGGTGCAAGAAATGACACACCAAACCGAAAACCACCATCACTCAGGACAAGGTTTAAAAATTGTCTTGTTCTTTATTTTTAATGTTTAATCTAAGTTGGAGACCTATCATTTTTATGCTAAGTTCAAAGCCGTTGGTTGGCTACTGAGTTGGTTGTGGGCCTCGCTTTGTCCTTATTTGTTTAAGTTGGGCGTATCATTTCCTTTTTCTTGGTCCTTCAATGCTTATTTGGTTTCCTGACCCCTTTTCTTCTACTTTTATTGTAATATATGGGTTTTGACCCTTTTTGTATTGGGGTATTGTCCCCTTGAAACCATTTACCAATAAATAAATAAAATATTACTATATTATAATGGAAAAGGGACATAAAAAAGTGAGTAAAGTGATTCGTCCATATTTTTTCTAAAAAAACTATATACAAATGTTGTTTTATTAAAAACAAGCTATATATATTAAATAGAGGGGACTTTGTATGAATTCGGTGGAGGATTTCTTTTATACAAACTAAAAAAAAGGCCAATTTGTGAAAGAAAATTTAGTGTTTTAGTGAAAGTCGTATGGATTTAATGGAAGCGGCTAGGTATTAAATATCAAATAAACTTATCGACGTGGGATGAGGGGGTCAACACCTCATTGCAATCTTTAATTAAATAAAATCCCTATATTACTAAAACTCCAACCATTTGTATAGTGACTTAAAGTGACCCCAACATAAACCCTAACTCTTTATTTTATAGTGGCTTCACTATTATTTTAAAACGGAACATATTTTTAGTGGAAAATATTCGTAATATGGTGAATATTTCATTTTAGAAAATTTTGAGAAGACAATTTTTTCGAAATAGGGTAGTGCCCTATTTACCTAAAAAGTACAATATAATTATTTTCATGGATCATCTTCGCTACCCTTGAAAACATCCCCTATATAAACCTAGGTGATTTTTCGGGTAGAATACTATAGAATACTCATACTGAGGTACCGTACCACTACAGGCATATCAAGTATAGTGAACTTGTGAAGCACCAGAGTCTAGTACACAAAGTATAGTCTTATAGATCATCATCATATTTGCAGTCGGGCGACATGTATTGTTTTCTTATGTGTGAAAAGGTCTATTTTTTGACACACGACAAGGAACTTTTGTTGACACGTGACAAGGGAAGTTTTTTGACATGTGTAAAGTTTACTTTGTTAACGCGCGACTTGAATCGGTTGATGAAGGACATGAGGTTTTTGACGTGTGACAATCCTATGTTGTTGATGTAAGATAAGAGGATACAAATGCACAATGGGATATTTACAATTTGAAGTCGTGTGATAGTAAGTCTTTTTATTGTGTAACAACAAGGTTTCTATCGTGCGGTAGCAAGTGTACTGTCATACAACAGTAAACTTCTTGTCGTGTAACATTTACCTTATTGTCGCTTGACAACAAGGTTTTTTTCATATGATGGTAAACTTGTTTGCTGAACGACAAGTAACCTTATTGTCACATGTCTTGAAAATCGGTGAAATTGTTCTTCACAAACCCTAGAAAATTCATCTATTTCGTGAAAGTGGTTTTGGGGATGTTCGCCGTGGATTTTCCACCTTCGATTTTCTGAAGGTCTCTTAAAATGTTCCATGTTAAATGATGACCTTCCATGTGCACAACGCATGGTTTTCTAATAAATCTGAACCAACCCCAATATTGAATATAATATATATATATATAATCACCCCATCCGGGCCGCGGGTATATCACATAACCACTACATTTCTAATTTTATATATATATATATATATGTATGTATTATATATTTTATTTATTATATATATATATATAATAAATAAAATATATAATACATACATATATATTTATATAACACACAAACCGCAAACATCAAATCTAAGAAAAATAGAATAAAGGTAAATGGATACCCACAACCATTAATGTGGTTATTTTCCATGTGTGTGTGTGTGTGTGTGTGTGTGTGTGTGTTTGAATCTACAAACCCTAAGAGACACTAAAATGATAAGGATGATAAAAGGTAAAAACAAATTCTTCCTCATTCCCGATCTTGAACCAAGAGGAAACAATTATCCATAATCTCTTCTTAGCTCCATTTCCTCCACTCACACAAACCTAAAAAAAAATGTGCAAATGAAAAGAGGTTAGGGTAAAAAGTGCATAAAATAATACCATAAGGATTTTTAGGGCTTGTTGGGTCAAACCTAGATCTAATGGCCTTTATAGATATAATCTAAGGGTTGAGAGTTGTCCTACTGACTTTAAGTGATGGGAGTTTTGTGGGAATGGCTTTGAATAAAAAGGTATGGGTATTAAATGCTTGGGGTCCTATTAGTAGTTAGGATAAGTTATGACCAATTTTATTATAGTTTGATGAATAAATAAATGACTTTTGATTTAGTGGTTGAACAATTAATATTTTGCATGGACTATTAGATAATGATTTAAAAGGATTACATTAATTAAAATTAAAATGTATAGTTAAAAATTATATATATATATATATATATATATATATATATATATATATATATATATATATATATATATATATATATATATAATGGATGTCAAGTTTGAACAAACTTAGTGTTGGTGCTATTTTTGACCCTACAATATTTTTCCCTAATTTTCCTTCATTCTGCGTGCTTTGAAACGTTTTTCTCTCAAATTAGTGATCTGCAACTTTTCCCCTCTTATTTGGATGCTTCAAAATGCTCACAAACTTTTGTTTTGCCCGAATTTGAAAGAAATATACATGTGTGCCCTGTTTTGTGCCCTAATTTTTCCAAAATCTGCGGGCTCTACCGATTTTTCCTTTTTTCCCAATCGTGAAAGTTTAAAATTGATCGATTTGCACTTGTATGCCATTGAAAATTCAATTCCATGATCAAAAATTCTTTAAAAACATGTTTCAGTTGGTTCAATTTCGATAAATTTGTCGTCCTTAGCAAAAAAATTGAATTCTAGGGCATCCTTGGCATTTTCTGTGTTTTGACGGTCATACGGGCATCCTTTTCCCGTCAAATTTTAGCTCAAAAATATTCTCCTACGTGGTCGTTTTTATTGAACAAGGTTCGTGGTCCTTTCGAGCAACTTAGCATATTTGTGTTTTTTGCAAAAGGTCTAAATTGTCCCCACAAGTCTGCTGGCCTCGGCCCAATCAGAGGGTGACACGTGGTAGTTAGAAAATTCAAAACAAGTGGAGGGGTGGAGCTATGGAGGCACGGTGGAAAAATTTCCTTTGGTGAAAAGGAGTTAAAGTATGAAATGAGTCTGCAGGCCCTTAGTGAATCATAGGTGGACACGTGTCACGTTTGCATCAAAGGCGGGAATGGAGGCTAGCGGAAGACTTAGAAAAATTTTGCTTTTGGCGAAAGGGAACAAAAGTTGTGAAAAGGGCCCTGGTCCGCCAGGCCAATCAGGAGTGGACATGTGGCAAGGAAAGGCAGAGGTGCGGGAGTGTGGAGGAAATGGTGAAAATTTTCCTTTGTGGAAAATTTTGTTAAAATATAAAAAAGAGCACTTTGCTTGCATGATCAATTAGGTGAGGACACGTGTCCTACGGAGGGCGGAGCCATGAAAGAAAAATAGAAAATTTTCATTTTTTCCAAATAAAGGAAAAATGTTTATAATTGAGCTGCCAATCTATATCTAGTCATATTGCACCATGTATCAGGCCCAAATCTCAACGGCGGAGCAGCGGAGGAAATCAAGAAATTTTACAAATTTCCAAAAAGGTGGAAATGTGTAGAATCAATCCGTGATTCCAATGGGACCCACATTGGGACACGTGTCAAGCTCATTTTCAAAGGGCGGAGGGGCGGAGAAAAATGTCAAATTTTTACATTTTTCCAAAAGTGTTAAAATATCAAAAAGTGATCCCAAGCCCATTTCCAATCACATTGTGACACGTGGAGGGCTCATATTAAAGGATAAAGGAAGATCAATGGTAACTATGCATTTTTCAGTTTGGCCGCCATTTGAGCTCTAGGAAGCTTGGAGATGTGATTTTTGCATCAATTTTCACCAAATTTTTGGCAAATTCATGTCGTTTGTGCCTGCAAGGACCAATGCAATCGGTTTTGAGGATCAATTTGAAGATCAGAGATGTTTTTGAAATGAATTTTGCCCTAGCCCATTTAAAAATGTGAAATATCAAATCCAAAAGTTACAGAGTCAAATTTTAGAGGGAAATGGATGAAATAATGAAAGGAAGGGGGTCTGCATGCTTTGAAGATGAAAAATGTGCCTCCACAATGGATAATGATGCGAATTTTGCAATGATTCATCTCTTTTTGAGACAACTGGCAACTTTTTGGATGTGTTCTATTAAACATCCCTATTTGCAAATCATGAGGAATTTTTGTAACAAATTTTATCCTTTGGCATATTCTTTTCTTGGGAAAGAAGGCTTGAAGGAGATTGAAAGCTATATATTGCATGAATTTGTCATGCAAAGGGTTGGAAGAGTTTAAAAAAGCCTGGAAAACTAAAAATTTCACAGAAAATTTGGGAAGAAGCCCATTCTCTAAGAAACCACCTGAGAACCATTTCTAATTCCTTTTTGAATCAGATTTATATCATGTTGAGTTGGCTTCAATTGTCAATCCATCAAAAATCTCTGAGATTGTTCTTGAAACATTCCCCTACTAATAAATTTGATCATTTTTGGATTATTTTGTGTTGTCTCTTGGCAAAATCTATGAATTCTTACATTTCATAATGCATTTCAAATTTGTGTTTCTTGTTTCCTGTTATATCAGTCTTGTGTTAAAAATATTTCTTGATCATACATGGCCTCATATCTTGTGATTATTTTAGTGGAATTTTCAATATCACATTTAGAAGATCTTTCATCTGATAAAGAGATAAAAAAATTTAAAATCACTTTACTTTCCTTGATTTCAGATATTTTTTGTAAACCTTTGGGTGCACCTTAGGTCATGATTAAATAGTGATTGCTAAATACTTCATTTTTTCATTATAACTCAAGCTTTTGTGATAGATGATCAAATATTGTGTGGAAAAGTGTAGATATGGGCCTCCATTTGATGCACATATCCTGGTTGAAGGGATGATTAACCATTTTGATACTTTGTTAAGTTTCTCCATATTTTGCTGAAATCCTCAAAGAGTCTAGCAAACCTCGGTTTGTCTTATCTAAACTCCCACCTAAAAATCATTCAAAACAACTAATCCTACCCTATTTTACTCATGTTTTACCCCTATTTACCCCGTATATCCACGAGAAGATCAAAATCCATTTGCTAAAGTATGCGAGACAGAACGATCAGGATTTCAAAATGTCTTTAGTAACCCTTGCCTTGCATTGAAAGTATCTCCATAATCTGGAAGTGACAACTTGTGAAAGTTAGATTTGGAGTGTTGATCATATTTTCCAAAGGCCCTTTTCATACTATTTTCACAAATTGAGGGATATCTTCATCTCCTTCACCATTTGAGGGTTACAAAATAGGTTCTCTTACATTGATTGAAAGGCACAACCTAAAAAAGTTAGGACAAGATCAAGTCCTATTTGAGTGCTATCCACCTCTCCACAAATCCGAGTATCGGTTAGATCATATCCGGGCTACAAAATGACACACACCATGATCCATCTGTCTTCAAGGTTCATGCCATATCTTTGATGTTGCTCAAACTGAAAAGGAGAACAAATTTGGGTACCAACACTTAGAAGATATTTAAAGGGGTAAAATAACAAGATTGGCCTAGCTAATATTTTAAATAGAATTAATGGAACCCTTAGAAGAGGGTTGGAATCCGTAATGATTGTGGAAATAAATTAATAATATTTAATTATTAATTTCTTTACGATTACCTTACAATTATGTGGAATCAATTAAGCATGATTGAAGTGTTTTGATAAGGTATCCTTTTTTTTTAAATCCTTGATTTTCCTAAGTAATTAATGTGGTTGGACATTGTTTTGCAGCATCAAAGTAGTGGGCGTGAAAAAGGAGGCAAGTTAGAAGTCAAAATGGTTGAATTATACACGTATAACATAATCTAAAATTATTTTGAATGGTGGGGAATGAGGAATGTGTACTTCCAAATATATACGAGTCATCATATCCTATAAATAATATAAAAATCAACTTCATGCATTTCATAGAAGAAATAAATTGTGTGTGTGTGTGTGGATTAAACATTCGAAATATTCAAATCTTTTCTATAAATTGATTTTTCTATAATTTGTAAATAAATAAACACAAATATTTAATATATTATTTTAATAAAAATTATGTGCTTTATTATCGTTAACCTATGTCTTCTAATGTTTCATCATAGAATGATGAATATAAACCCTATTATTCCAAATTAAGAGTTTCCCTTCAAATTGTATTGCTACCGTTTATATATGTTAACAGGGGGTTAAATTTGATGCTTGTTTCAAAAAAATTGGATTTTTAGATGTAAACCATAGTCATATTATTTTTTTGATAAGAAACAAAAAATAAGCAAATTTTTTTTTTTGAACATATCATATTAAAGTATAGATTTAAAATTCAACTATTTTTTAATTATCATATAAATCAAAACTAAGAACATGGTCTCCTGGAGGGGCTTCAGCTCCTATTTCCTTGTAGAAGAAGGTCTCGTGCTTCTTTTTAAAGCCAACTACAAGAAATAATAGAATCTCCACCTAATATCCGATTTCCACTTTTTGCCCCTAAACTTAAGAGGTGGCTAGAGAGAGAGGGATTGGTAGTTTCCCCAACAATCTAAGTTGAGTTTTTTCCATGTGGAACATAATGTGCATTTTCCGCATTATTATTTGGTGATTTTAGATTTAAATATTAGTTTTATTTGCCTACAAATAACTAAAAAAATCCAATGGGATTCTATAATATCTTAGTGGGTATTGTTCAGAAAGTAATAAAAAAACAAGAAACCTTAAAACTATTAAAATGATTTTAAATTTTCTCAAAACCACCCATTTGAGATATTTATCGAGTCCCCCTCCATAGAACCATAGCCTACTAGTAATGACTTGAGAATCTAGAACTATAGAGGGGCTATTGTCACGAGTGAGTCACCGAGGAGGCATACTTCGTGAAGAGGCGGAACTTGGAAGAAAAGCGAGACATTCATTTTTTCAATTGTTAATGTAAGCATCAAATAAAATCAATGAGCGAGACAAATTTTTTAGTGTCGACCCATAGAGTAGGAGGCACTAAAAGACTAAATTGTAAGAGTGAATCATGGAAGTGAGTTGTGACAAGTCATTGGTCACCCATTGGCCGACCGCTACTAATCTACCACAATGACAGTAGTATCAATCCGCCAACTTACCAACAGTTATAGGCCTCTAGGGATTAAATTTAGGTAATTTTGTAATTTCAAATTCAATTACCAAAAGTAGCAATCGAAATACAATATGAATGCCTAGTGAGTCTATGGTCGTTAATGTTGAAAATTGAAGGTTATTCTACTCACATTCTACATGAAATGACTCTAGGCTCCAATAAGAACCAAGCTAGGGATAGTATGTTTTTAATGGTTAGTTGAAAGTGTGGGGAATTTTGTATTTTTAGGATGGAAAATTGCCTCAAAATGGTGCTCACAGGTGAGATATCCTCCTCCAATAAATATGGCTAGTTATGTGTGTTGAAGTTTGGGGTTTTATATATTTAAATAGCATGTTCCAATATCACTTTGCACATATCACAATAATATTGAAGTGAAATTCTACCATGTAAAATGTCATTATCCTAATAAGATATATCATCATATTTTAAGTAGTAAGTAACAATATATTATTGAAGAGGGAGATACTAGGGCCAATGTTATAGAGGTCTTGACATATATAAAAGAAAAATTGTAATATGGGAGGATATAAAATCAAGGTTGTTTATGATAGAACAACTAAATGACTTGTGTTCCTTGTATCATACATGTCAACATTATAGATATGAAAAACATACATTATTGTATTTATAAGACAATTGTAAAAGTAAAAATAAGACAACATTGATATAAAACCATCACTCTCTGAAGACTCCATTGCTCAAGTTTGGAGAGGATCTACTACAAAAGGTTCATAGTGTCGAGGAGAGTTTCTCACAGCCTTGCCACATTTGTATATTCCATAAGATCTTGCTTAAGCTTGATGAGCTCCATGAATGGATAACACTAAGATGGAGGGAAAATATCAAGGGTAATATTGAACTCTTACAATGTGTTAAAGCTTACTTCATTGTTGTTTTTGAAACCCCATAAGATAGGGATTTTGTTTTTGAGAAATATTGGGTTTGGGGTGAACACGGTATGATGCTCAAACCTTGGTATCCATATTTTGACCCTCTAAAATAATCCTTTGATACCTACCCTATTTGGGTTCGGGTGCCAGTCTTCCATTACAAAGAATGGAGCAGAGCATTCTTATCGCTATAGGGGATACCCTAAAGTCCACCGTGAAAGTGGATGACAAAACTTTTAGTAGGACCCACACTACTTTTTCTAAAATCTTGGTTGAACTAGACACCTCCCAATCTCTTCTAGCTGAAATTAATATGCAAATTGGTGAGAGACATTGGGTTCGGGAGGTTGTACTACGAGGACCTAGCCTTTAGATGCCATAGGTGTTTTCAAACAGCTCATCTTTTGGAGGATCGTGAATATTATAGAGACAAGGAAAGACCATCACGGTGGAGGGACTCACTTGCAGAAAACTTGAAAGTCAAGCCCTATCGGACCGGTGAAGGAATCATACGGCCCCTCAAAGAAAGATCACAAGTTTGGATTTTTACCCCTCCAGAGGTGGAGCCAAAAAAATCTAACCCTCTCACCTCTTTCAGGATTTTGATGGGTCTTTAATCCCCAAAGGGATTTTCTGTCTCTACAAAGGATTGTGGCCTGCCCCTCGTTGAGGGTCAAACTTATATCAAGAAGCTTGAATCCTTCTTCCAATTCTCTTGAAATAAGGTAATGATGAATGGACAGTGGTTGATAGGTGCAAAAATGACACACCAAAACAAAACTACCATCTCTCGGGACAAGGTTTGAATCTTGCCTTGTTCTCTATTTTTAATGTTTTATCTAAGCTAGAGGCCTATCATTTTTATGCTAAGTTGAGGCCGTTGGTTGGGTGTCATTTTGGGTGCGGGCCTTCTCTGTCCTTACTTGTTTAAGTTGGGTAGTATGACTACCTTTTTCTTAGTCCTTTATTGCTTATCTTGGTTCCCTGACCCCTTTTATTCTACTATTTATTGTAATATTCAAGTTTTGACCCTTTTTTTGTATTGGGGTATGGTCCCCTTGAAACCATTTACCAATAAATGAATAAAATATTATTATATTATAATAGAAAAGGGACATATCTAAAAAACAAGTCGGTAAAGTGATTCGCCATGTTTCTTCTATAAAAACTATATATGAATGTTGTTTTATCAAAAACAAGCCATATATATTATAAAAGGGGACTTTGTATGAATTTGGTGGAGGATTTGTTT
Organism: Taxus wallichiana var. yunnanensis; assembly: GCA_018340775.1. Classification (NCBI taxonomy): domain Eukaryota; kingdom Viridiplantae; phylum Streptophyta; class Pinopsida; order Cupressales; family Taxaceae; genus Taxus; species Taxus wallichiana. The sequence goes on from CM031242.1 coordinate 945,481,421, forward strand.
TATTGAAATGAAAAAAAGACACTTTGAAAAAATAGTGTTTTAGTGAAAGTTGTATGGCTTTAATGGAAGCGGCTAGGTATTAAATAGAAATAAATTTATTGTAGTGGGGTGGGGGGTCAGCGTCCCACCTTAATATTTAATTAAATAAAATTGCCATATTACTAAAAATCCAACCTTTTTTAATAGTGGTTTAAAGCCGACCCCCAACATAAACCCTAACTCTTTTTTATAGTGGCTTCACTATTAGTTTTAAATGGAAGGGATTTTTAGTGGCAAATATTCATAATATGGTGAATATTCCATTTTAGGAAAAATTGAAAAGGTAATTTTTTGAAACAAAGTTGTAGTTTCTTGTTCACCTAAAAATTACATTACAATTGTTTTTAGGGTCACCACCTACCCTTGAAAACATCCCCTATATAAACCTAGGTGATTTTTGGGTAGGATCACCGTAGAATACTCATACTAAGCTCTTTGTACCACTATAGGAAATAAAGTACAATGAACTTTTGAAGCATCGATTATAGTACAAAAAGTATAGTCTTATAGATAATCATCGATTCTGGTTAGGCGACAAGTATTATTTTTCGACACGTGACAATGGCTATTTGTTCATGCCTAACAACTATTGATCAACGACGCTTGAAAAATAATTTTTTTGATGCATGACAAGGAATTTATGCTAACACGCGAAAATCGGAGTCTGTTTACACATGACAAGGGTGCTTTGTTGACAAGTGAATGGAATCGGTTGATGAAGGATAGGATGTTGTTGACACATAACAATCCTGTGATGTTGACGCTTGACAAGAGGTTGCGCAGACACATGACAAAATATTTGTAATTTGTACTCGTGTGACAATAATTTTGTTCACCTCATGCCACCTCATGTCGCCACCTCATCATGACCTAGTCTTAACCCTAAACTAACCTAATTAAGACCTATAACTTGGTCCAATTCCACACCTATGACTAATTACTCCTCATCCGCACCTAAAACCAACTTCATAATGACTTGACCAAGCCCGCTACCAATCCCTCGGAAGAAAAGGAGGGAAAGCTGGCTATTTTACCAAAAATAGCCCGCTTTGACCTGACCGATACCGGTTCCTACTCGACCGCCGTTGCCACAGAACCGCCATCGGTTCCCCGTAAATGACCACTTCCAACCAAAAACAAGGATCGGATTTTTCATTTGATCGAGAGAAAGAGAAATCATCGAAAGGATCCGGATTTGCTTGGCCGAATAGAGACAAGTGAAGAAACAGGAAGAGCTTGCAGAGAAGGACATCAAGCCCAAAATTGCAAATGGCACAACCAGAGCCCAGTAACACTCATCCGAGCATCAGAAGAGAAGACTGCATCCAACTTGGGTCCTGTCTTCACCATCACAGTCCTGAAACCTGCACCTGCATCAGGGACGAGTAAGTAGTGTTTCATATGTTTCTAAGCACCATTTTCTTGAACCTGTTGCTTAATAGTAATCATAAGTTTATTCCTAGATCTACTACCAGCAACATACTGCACTTAACCTTCACCCATACATCCCGATATTGCCCTGTAAGGCCATTTTACCACACTCGAGTCTTCCCTATCCTCCCATCATTCCCCTCAGCCATCCCCCAATCCTAATAACCCCACAATCACCTTGCAACCAACCTCTATCCAAAAGCACTTAGATTGCTGACCCTACCGGTATCGTTTATCCCCTACCGGCAGCGGTTCTCTAATCGGTCGATTACCAGCTGACCGGCGCTCGGCCACCGTGACTTATACCCCAAAACCTTATTCTCACCTATTTGCCACCTAACAACCTCGATCAGTCTGGTTTATCCCTCTAACTCAACCTCGATGTATCAACGACTCAAGAATCGAACAAACAACGTGACGCTTTATTATGGATACTTTAGTTTCTATTGCTTTGTAAACGAGATACCTAAATCGTGATTTTGCAATAGCTTTCTTTGTTATCATTTGTGTTAATTCGTATTAAAAGGGGAACTCACCACCTTCGAAAGGAAGTTTTATATTTCCGGGCCTAAGGCAGATCCTCATTTATTGTCTAATTAAAATCTGGTGGTCTTGTATTCTTACTGCAGTAGTCCTTCCAAGACAAAAAGGAGTTCTTCGCAGTCGATCTGATCTTTCTACGGTACGCGCACACCATCTCAACATTCAACAGGTATTCCTCCTAGCCCTAACCCTTATCTGTTTCTCAAAGGAATGATAGGATAGAAGCAAGTCTATTCTGCAGAGCCGAAACATTCCGTGTGAAACATTTTGGCACGCCCGGTGGGACCCATTTCGGGTTTCTGTTTCTCTTGCTTGTTTTCATTTTAGGAAGCATACTTGCTGTTGCTGTTTTTGTTATATTTAGTGAAGAATTTGTCTTGCTTTCCTAGTTTCACATTAGTGAAAGTCATCTTATTTGCTTCATCGAATATCATTTTCGATTTGGGTTTAAAACACGTGCATTACATTCTTGCTTGTTGTTTTCAATTCTAGTGAACATAGACTAAGTAATAGGTCGTACACGTGGGGGTGATTTCCATGGTATTGACAGGAAATTAATCTTACTTTCACTGCACAACACATACCGAATCACTTCATAATTAACACAACAGCTCAAAACATCCCCCCTTTTCCGCGGTATTCCTCCGCCCGATTGAGGTAACCTTATAAGCCAAAACAAACTTGACATTTCCCCTAAGTCTTTTGTTTAGGATTGACATCATTCCGCGTCTAAAGGCATAAGCCCACAATAATTAAAATTAACCCTAGGGTTAGTCTCTGGATTTGCGTGTGCATCTTGCTTGTTTTCAGTTCTGTTTTCTCTGTTATACACTGTCTTCTGTGATTACCTTAGAACAATTTGATAAATGTACTGAGCGTTGTTAACAATCAAATCAGCAGCTTCTTATATTTTCTTATACCAGTCTTATTACACCGACATCGGTTAACTGACCGACGTCGGCTATAGTCTAACCGACATCGGTTATTAGACCGATATCGGTTACTGTCTTTTACAGTTCCTGACAAACCAGCAACTTACCAATTTCACCATTCTGAGTCTGTTTCTGTTCTTGATAGATTGAAACCCTACTGTGTACTCCTGTCCATGGTTGTTATCACTCGAAAGCAAGCCGCCACCATGGTTTCACATGCTTGCTCTGTGCCTTTGCCTGAATCACCCCCTTCACATTCTGTGGGGAATCCTACGGACACCAGCGAGGTTCCTAAAATTCCTGTGGGAGATAAAGAATTTGCCAAATTTCTGGATGCTAATCCTAGCGTTGTACAATACTATTTGTCTCATGCCCTTGACCGTACACCCGATGGTCAACTCCTTGTTGGCATGCCTATCAGTATAGCTGCTCATTTAGCCCCTTCTCCGCCTGATAACTCCGCTTTGCCTTCCGCATCCTTAGCCCCGTCGCCTACCTCAGCAGCTTCAGGGGTTCATACGGCACAGATTGGCTTTCCTTTGGTTAATCTTGGGCCCAACATGTCATTACCGCCAACTGCTCCTACCTCGTCTCTCTTGCAGACTGTTCCGTTCATGACTTGCTCTCTGCCACCTATCCACACGAGCTTTCCTTCTCAAGCTCCGCCCACCTTTTCATTTCCACACACATATCCAGTAACCTCAACAACTTATATAGGACATCCCTATTCGGTTGCCTCAACACATTCGTCCTCCATACCTTATCAACATTTAACCCCACCATTGTCTAGCGGTGGCCCTTGGCCCAATTTGCCTCCGTTTACCACAACCACACCATCATCTCATCCAACTTCTGATTTAATTAAACAAATGATGGACAAAATGCAAAATCTGGAGGCTTCTGTTTCAGGAAGTCGTAGCGCCTTGACATATGAGCAAGTTTGTCGGGAGCCTATCCACCCTTCAATCCCCCTTCATTCATATCCTCCTCAATGGGAATTACCAAAGTTTACCCGCTTTAACAGTAAGGAGGACCCTCAACAACACTTGCGATCATTTAGACATGCCTGCTATCTGATTGCTCACGACGACGCTTTACTACTCCGCACCTTTCCCATGTCCTTATCAGACCCGCTTGAGTGGTACAAAGTTGCTTTAACCAAAGACTCAATCTTCTCTTTTAACCAACTAGCCCAATCTTTCTTGGATCATTTCTCCATTAACATTTGCCAAGAAAGTATCTATCACCGACCTCTATGCCATCCGACAATTTGAAGACGAATCTATCGCAGATTTCGTTGGACGATGGTGGGGCCTTATCAACCAACTTACGTATGCCTTGCCTCAAACCGAACTTATCGAATTTACGTGGGCCTGCGCTAAGCACATCTCTCCTACCCTCCAAATTCAAACTTTCCGTACATTTGACGAGGCCTTTACTATGGCTCGAAAACTAGAGATTCGAGCCTTAGAGGAAGAGAAATTGTGGTTGCGCAACAAAAACCCCAATTTCCGAACCCAAGATTCCACCAACAAACCTAACACCACCAATCCTCACCCATCGACTGCTTCGAAATCAAAAGGAGCTTGTGCACGCGGTGATGGTCAAATCCCAACCACCATCTAATATCTCGCCAAAAACCACCTATAAGTATAAAGCCGAGCCCATCAACTACACTCCTTGGGAGAAACATATGGTGTGATATTGGAAAATTGCTCAAAGCAGAGCCATTACCTTACCTCCCGTTAAACCTCATTCGGGTTTGATTCCACTCGCGCCATACCTTCTTGGTACAAAGAAAATGACTTCTGTAACTTCCACCGCGTGAAGGGACATAGTCATGAGAACTGCAAGATGTTGAAAAACATAGTGCAGGAAATGGTTGATGCGGGGATATAGCCCTCGATAATCCTAACGCCCGCTAACCGAAATTTGAAAATATTCAACAAACCATTCCCGAATCATTCTTCTAACAAGAACTAAACCAAGATATCTTAGCCGAGGAGAGTGTTCATGAGATCCATGCAGTCTTCGATTCCTACCAAAGACCTCTATCGAACAAATTCTCGAATCAAACCTCTTCACTAACGCAGAAACCGAACCCCTCCTCCTCGCCATCAAGACAAACTGAAATCCTTGCCTGCCTTTATCCATCAAGGAATTAACTCGCCCAGTTCCCTTCTCACAAATGAGCCTTCTTATACCACATCCTTGCAAGACTGTGAGCGGATGTTATCTAATTTATCTATTTCCCAAACGTCTCCTTCTACCATTCTTGCTGCACAAGAGGAAGGCTCGCCACTTCTTTTGTCATCCTTAGACGAGAAACCTCTTGAACCGACATCACCACATTCTTTAAACATGACGGATCCTCTCAAACACACCCTCCTACCTATTAGTCCTTCATCACCTAAATCTTTTCAGCAACCGGTTGACCTCTTAACGCCTATCGATACAGTGCCTCATCTACCCCCACAGTGGACCGGAATCACAACCCACCTTTCTTCCATACAAAAGTTCCTATTCACACGTGAGGACTGTCATTCCCGTAAGATAGATGTGTCCATGGGAACGCTTTGAGTACGCCATATTCTACTCAAATGCAAATGACCGATCCTGATGCCTCTACCATATACCCGAAATGTTTACAGAAGCTTAAAATGCCTATGTCCTCATCTTCACCCCCCTCATCTCTACCAAATACCTCATCCACTTCTATTAACCTAACCAAATCTTCCCCTACGCTTGGGACCTCACCCATACCTAGTCTAACACATCCACCTAAGCGGCTTGATTTATCTAAAAATAAAGCCGTCCATCCCATTAGGAGACAGACTCAATCTCCTCCATCTAGGCCGTTAACACAACTAAAACCCTCGTCGTCACACCTACCTTCCATATTGGGACCCCATCCCTCTACCTTACATCAATATATCATACCTCCTGCGTTTTCTTTTAAGTGACCTACGCCTTCTGTACCCATACAGAAATCCAAAGGTATAGCAACACCGTCACCCCGCGTATCCTGTCCACCTATCAACCATAAACAAATTCCATCATCAAAAGATTTGTTTTCTGTCACTCCTATATCTCCGTGGTTGTTTTCTGATACCACATCATCTGTGGCCTCATCATCCAACCAGCTAAACATAGCTTCTACATCAAAGAAACCACGGTTAGTTAAAACCCATTATCAAAACTCCTTGGCTAAACCACCCCCCATACAAACCAACCACACCACGTCATCACCAGAATCGACCCAGTCAATAGCCTCATTTTCCTCTGACTTTGACCCACTCAAAGGGTCTTACGCCAAAATCCTTGCTATGTTGGTAGAGAATGCGACCATTTCCCTACCCCCACTTAGACCTTATGATCCATCTAAACCTCGACCTATAGGTTACGATGAGTCTAAAATCTGCGCTTACCACCGCACACCAGGACATGACGTAGAGGGATGCAAAGCATTGAAAGCCATACTTCGTCCGTCACCTCTCTCAGATAGAAAAGTTAAGAAAGACAACTTCCGAAGAGAGAGACCTTTAGCTTCAATTCCCTCTCCTATACCACCTGTCCCCGCCTCACCAAGATCTATCATTATTACAGCCCCACCTCTCGAAAACCATGACCTATCCCTACCATCTTCCTCCTCTCGTATTCACGAGATCAATATGATTAGTGTTGCTACTCGAGGGCAGAAAAACAATGGGAAAGTGAAAGAAAACACACCTGCGGCATCTCTTTCTCCGTCCACCATCCCGATTGCACCACCACCTAAAGTGGTTATTCGCGGACCCGCCTATCCCGTCTCTAATGGCATTGCCCACCGAACTATGATCAAACAGCTTCACCAATCGCCCGTAAAAATGACATTGTATGATCTCATTCAGACTTCTGAATCTCATCGACAAGCTCTCGTTGAAATCCTTCAAGGGATAGAAGTTTTACCTAATGAAACCTTTCCTGTTACCTCTATTCTAACACCCAATCACGTTGCTTCGCTCACCAAACAATCTATCTCCCCAACCACTTCTGTCTCTGTACAGCAAGCCGCTGCTGTCAGTTTCTCCGAAGATGAAATTATCGACTTTGGTGCCGAAGATCCTGACCCTGCTCTTTTCATCTCAAAGCGACATTCGGGATATTCGGGTACATCGTGTTATGATTGATGGGGGCGCTAGCCTAAACATCATCTCTTCAAAAGCCTTCCAACAAATGAATATCCCTTCTAGTTGCATGTGTGCCAACCCCATCATGTTGCGATCATTCAATGATGCTATTACTTCTACTTTAGGCACCGTGATCCTTAACATTCGTGTAGGACCACGTACTTTACCCGAACTCTTCTATGTCCTTGAGGGAGAGTTCCAATACAATATGTTGTTAGGCCGCCTTGATCCGGCTATGGGATGCGTTCCCTCCACTTTACATAGATGCATAAAATTTGAGTACGAGGGGAAGTCCTACACCGTAAAAGCTGATCCTCCCCCCTTCAAAACTTGCAATATGTTGTATCGCCCTAATGATGTGCTTGTACCAGTCAAGACACCCATTCATCCAACCCAGCCATCTACTTCCGACGCACCTACACCTTCAACCAATGAAACCGCCATTACAAATATTACTTCCTTTCCCACAGATAACATCCCAACCTCCGACCCCTTAGTAGATGTTTTTCAACGCCTTACGCTGGGGGAGTACCGCCTATATAACGTTAGCTCTTTCCATACCCCGCAGGAGTACGGACAATTACATGCACATCCCACCTACGACCGTCGCGTGGGGGAGGTAATCTCTTATGGACCACCCCATTGCCGCACCAACCTAACGTATGGGGGTGTTGACGCATCCTCCGTTACCCCTGAACCTCCTCTTGGTGTGGTTCCCTTCCAATCTGATTTTCAATACTTGACAAATCGTCGTTTCGCCCTCACCTTCTTGACTCGTTGTGCTTGGAAAGGCTTTGGTTTTGGTCTTTATGAACAAGGCCGACATACACTCATTCCCGTGACTACACGCAAACACAATGATCGCAGTGGTCTCGGTTTTCCTGGAACACTTACACCGGAGAAACCTCGTGTCGCAGATTCTCGGAAGATGACGACGTCACCCCTACCAAACCATCATCACCCATTTTGCCATCATCACCCATAGAGTCGATAGACCCTGAATCTATCCCTCCTAACTTTTTTTTTTCATAAATGCTATCTTCATAGGTCCTCTCACTTATCAACGCGATAATGAGGACCCATCTTCTCTTCCCCTTCTGTATCCAGACATGATCGAAGAGGATTCACCTTCGATTAATGTTGTTGAGTGCCAGGATGATGACTCCATCCTCACTTACCTTGGGGCGGATGACTCCTATATTCAACGCGCCTTACCGTCTGAAACTCAAACCATGTTGAATGAGTCGACTATAGAAATCAACATCCACACAGAGGAGGATCCTCACATTGTGAAGATCGGACAATCCCTTAACACATCAGAACAAGCCGCCTTTACTACCTTTCTCCGTACCCGCAACCAAGCTTTCGCTTGGTCCTACGCTGACATGCCAGGAATTGATCCTACCATTGTCCATAACATCACCCTAAACCCCGATTCCAAACCACCAAACAAAATCGAAAAAATGCATCCACGCATTGCCCTCTTGGTCAAAGAAGAGCTTCAACGACTTCTTTCCGTTTCCTTCATCTTGCCTATGACTATCCTCAATGGATTTCTAACATCGCACTGCTCACTAAAGCGACGGGGACTTCGGATATGCACGGATTTCGAGACCTTAACCTCGCTTGCCCCAAGGATGACTTCCTCCCAAGTATTGATCAACTTGTTGATCTCACCGCGGCCATGAAATGCTTTTCTCATGGATGGCTTTTCGAGATACAATCAAATTTTGGTAGCCCCGCCGATCAACATAAAACTACCTTCATAACTCCTCGGGAACCTTTCGTTATCGTGTCATGCCATTTGGCCTTAAGAATGCTGGTGCGACCTATCAGCGGGCTATGACTTACATTTTTCATGACATTATGCACACTATCCTTGAGGATTATGTCGATGATCTTCTTGGCAAATCTAAACATCGCAGTGAACATCTCGATGTTTTAACCATTATTTTCGATCGCCTGTTACAATATTCAGTCCGGCTTCAACCAAAGAAATGTGTCTTTGGTGTTCTTTTGGGAAAACTTCTTGGCTTTATTGTCTCTTTGCGTGGCATTGAGGTCGATCCATCTAAAGTAAAAGCTATCCTAGAAATGCCCCCACCCAAAAACCTCAAACAATTACGTAGTTTGCAGGGTAAACTTCAATCCATCCGGCATTTCATCTCCCAACTCTCGGATCGATGTCAACCTTTCCATCACCTTCTTAAAAAGGACATTGCCTTTCAATGGAGTGAAGAGTGTCACCAAGCCTTTGAAGCTCTCAAATCCTATCTCTTGCAGCCACCCGTGCTTATTCCACCTCAGGATGATCGCCCTTTCTACCTTTACCTTTCTGCCACTGACCATGCTATAGGAGCCATGCTCGCACATCGGGACTCAGCACGTCGAGAACAAGCCGTTTATTATATAAGTCGTACTCTCGTGGATTACGAGACTAGGTATACACATGTAGAAAAATTGTGCCTAGCCCTATCATTCGTAGCCACCAAACTCCGACATTACCTCCTGAATCACAAAACTTTTGTCATCACCAACACGGACCCCATTCATTATATGTATGCCAAACCACATCTAAACCAACGCATCGCCCGATGGCTTATGCTCCTCGCTGACCTCGACCTTGAGTTTGTACAACAGAAGTCAATCAAAGGACAAACTATTGCGGACCAACTTATGGAGGCCCCTTTACCTGGGGAACAATTCACCAATTTTAATTTCCCGACGAACTCATCGCCACTCTTTCACTCAGGGAAGAGTCATATCAAATGACCCTCTTCTTCGATGGATCTAAATGCCAGCGTGGCAGGAGGAGCCGGCGTTGTTCTCATTCCTCTTGACGCTGAACCTATGCCTCTTTCATTCCGGCTTGATTTCCCCTGCACTAATAATACAATGGAATACGAGGCCCTTGTTTTGGGTCTCCAGGTTGCGTTACACTTAGGTGTCAAATCCATTAATATTTTTGGTGACTCTCAATTGGTAGTCAATCAAGTTATGGGCATCTACCAATGTAAGAATGAGGAACTTCAAAAGTACAAACATTACGTGGATTCACTTTTGACCTCATTTACTCGTTATTCTATCCAGACCATTCCCCGCTCCACTAACAAATTTGCGGATACTATGGCTTGCTTAGCCTCGCAAATTCCTGCCTCACCAACTGACTCTGACATATTCGTCTTGGTCCAACAACTTTTTGCCCCATCCTACTCAGCCCCGGTTGTTTGTATGATAAATAATGTGTCTGCTAATTCGCAGGATACCTGGTACCACCAATTTCACGACTACCTTACAACCTCTGTTCTCCCACCTGACCTTACTAGTAACGGAAAACGTGCTTTTCTTAAAAGTGTTTCTCGTTATGTTGTCATGGGGGGACTCCTCTATAAACGTGGCTTTGATGGCATCCTCTTCGATGTCTAACCGGCGCGGAGGTCACCTATACCATCCAACAAGTCCATGACGGCATTTGTGGTGGACATTTTAGTGGCCTTGCCGTGGCTAAACGAATCCTTCGCCTAGGTTATTATTGGCCTACTCTTAATAACGACTGCTATGAATATGTTAAGCGTTGTGTTATGTGTCAACAACATGCCAACCTTCAACATACTCCTAGCCATCCGCTACAGGTCGCACGAGATCTTTGGCCTTTCTCACAATGGGGTTTAGACCTTATTGGTGAGATTCACCCACCTTCTTCACAACGTCACCGTTGGATAATCACAGCAACCGAATATTACACAAAATGGGTGGAGGCCATTCCACTCATTTCAATCAAAAAAGAAAAAATTGTCGAATTCATTAACCATCACATTATCTGTCGTTTTGGTATTCCTCATCGCCTAATAACAGATAATGGTAAATCTTTTAAAAATAAGTTGTTACAAGACCTTTGTGACAACTTTGGTATCAAACTTAGTTTCTCATCACCTTACTATCCACAGGCCAATGGTCAAGCTGAATCTTCTAATAAAACCCTAACCAAAATCCTCATGAAAGTTGTCAATGAGTCCGGAAGAAATTGGCACGATCACATTCCCTTTGCCCTTTGGGCTTATCGTACTAGCATTCGTACCTCCACTAATGCCACACCATTTTCTTTGGTATATGGTACCGAGGCTGTCTTGCCTCTCGAAGTACAAATACCCTCCCTCAGAATATCTCAGGATATTCTCACCAATGATGATTTCCGCCAAGAGCGGTTAGCCCAATTAGAGCTTCTTGACGAGCGTCGTCTTACGGCTCTTGATCACCTTCAAATCTACCAAAAACGCATCAAGCGTGCTTATGATAAACGACTTCATGAGCGTACTTTTAAGGTTGGTGATCTTGTCCTCAAAGAGAATCAACATGTAACCAAACTAGAAAAGAGCAAACGTGGAAAATTTGCTCCTAATTGGATTGGGCCTTACATTATCACTCACACTTATGGATCAGGCACTTATCATTTAGCTTCGCTTAATGGTAAACCTGAGCTTGAGCCCCTTAATGCCTTGCATCTTCGACCATTCTACTGTTGAAATTAGTGTTATATCACTTCTTATCTACCTTACGCTCGTCCCTTGAGCTCATTTACCACCGCATACACTTTGTTTCTTACATTTCAAAATCCAATCAAGCTCATATGGTTTGATTATCACCTCCCCTTAAAAGATGCCTTCCCCTTTTTAGTCTAGTCCATGACTTCAAAGTATCAAAATGACACATTCTTAATTAAAACACTTATGGGATTTTCTTGAGTCAAACTTCCTACAAAAACTAGATGCTTCATGCCCAACGGACATCTAGACCTCTAAATTATACAATAGACTGCTCCCTTGAAGGACAGCTATATGCCAAACTATTGCTACTATTATATATAGATCTGCTCCCGAAGGACATTTATACATAAACACCGCATCTCTGCTATTATAAATAGATCGCTCCTCAAGGACAAGCTATACACAAGTCAGCCTTTATCGAAGCTTCTCGCATTGATCAGCTTCGTGAAGACCTCAAGAACAACAAAATACATATCCCATGTAGACTTCCCGCATCGATCAGTCTATATCCAAAGAAAATAAAATAAAAATAAAAGCAGTACTTCAAAGCACTTTTGAGTCATGGACTTGTCTATTTAGGTTTGGTTTTCTTTTGTCAGAATAATCATCTTATAATAAGTTCTCTCGCACCCAGCCATACCATCCACCTCACCTCACCATTCTTCACAATAACAAAACTCAAGGGACGTGCGTATATCCGATATATTGTGATTATACAACTCTTTTCACCTATCGACTTCTCGCCTATGTAAGGTACCTAGAGATTCAAGCTCATCCTATGATAATACGTGATTTGTTTAGCTCTTTCTAACTATGGGACATTTTTGCCTCTTTTACCCAAATCTGGGATTATATGTTGACCTTAATCAGGACATGGTTCCCTTATGCTTGGGTAAGCTAACCCTCGCTTCACCTATACCTTACCAACTCCAACAACCTTACCCTACCAATATCAAAATTTTTACCAACCAACAAATTGCCTAAACACAACCAAATTGCCTAAATTCATCTCTCCCTGGTCCTAAGGGAGAACTACATCGGTCTGAGGCCCTTCCTTGCTTTGTGCAATGGGCTATGTAGGCAGCACTTAGGAGACATGGGGTCTCCCAAGGTTAGCTCGACCATCCCCTACCATACCCTATCATGTGTTGTAAATATAAATATTTTTTTGTGTATTTCTATTTGCCAACATTCATCTTTATCCTTTTCTTTTTCAAAACAAACAAAAACAACATTTAAAACACAACCATTCTTATTATTATCATCACTCAAAAGAACATACATCTTTAGTTTTATTTTAGATGTTAAACAAATACATCTTCTCTATCATCGACTCGCAGGTCGGCATCTTTATTTATTCTTCTATTCCTATGAAATTCACTTAGATCCTTGCACCTCCTCCCGAATCAGGTGGTGATCGTGATCGTCGATGCCCCTCCGTGGGCCTCTCCATCCTCAAAGGTGCCACTGCCATTGGTTCCTCCCATTGATCCGCCAACATCTCCTGTAACATACGAATACGTCCTCTCGCGTGGAGGAATCTTGCCTCCAGTCTCTCCACTCGTAACTGTGAAGCCTCTAACAATCCCATTGTCTCATTCACCTGTGTTTGAAGCTGGCGAGCTAAATCCTGCAGACGATCTCTCTCCGCTGTAATCACAGCTATGTCAGGGCACTCACGTGCACCTCGCAGCTCTGCTACCCACCATACTCTATACGCCTCTGTCGTTCCCGCATCCATAACCCTACGATCGGCTGCTATCTCTTCTGGCCCTTCTGGAGGTGTAGGCCGGGGAGGTGAGAATGCTGCCTCGGCGTCGATCCTCATGTATGGTCTATATGTCATAGGAATATCCTGAACGAACCCAAATTGTCGCCGCACGTGATCTAGAGGAATCCTCTCGTATTCACCCGGCCTATGCCCTGCGATCCACCTCAATCGCTCTACACCCCTCAACTCCTCAGCTATGTGCTCTGTCACCATATAGTTCCCGTACGGCCTCCAACAAATATCCGCAATCGTCACCATCTCCCATACCTGTCTATAATACTCGATGTCATCTATCACGGCCTGGGATCTCGCTTCTTGTTCTGTCTGGACCCATCGTCTGAATCCCAACCTTTGCACTCCTGCCTCTCCCGACTCAATGGGTCGGCCTATTGGACGCACACAAACAATATGCTCATAGGCCCAACAATGTAATAAGTACGAACAATCCAGTGTCGTCCTGTGTTTTCGCTTGCATGCCCATAAACCCCTATATAACTCTGCCAGATATGCGGGTGCCCATGCGAATGTCACGCTCATTTCTATCATTTCCCAAATAACACTCATCAATGCTTTGGGAAATCTTCCACCTTCCGCCCTCGGCAATGCATAATACCCCACCGCTATCATTAATAGCACGGCCAACCTTGTTTCCTCAGGGTGTGTTGCATACATTGTACCATACGTAAATGATAAACCTCGCTGTGTCAAATCTCATGCAGCTGACCCAAATACTGTTGTTATCGCTGCTCGCCCGCACTGGGCAATGCCTGATACATGGTTTTTCCTATCATTGGGAGTCTCAAAATACGGAACACATCTTCCAAAGTCACTGTCATCTCCCCTGTTGGTAGATAGAAGGTATTCTTTTCTGGATTCCATCTCTCAATCAACGCCTGCAACATAGCATGGTTACGCGTGATTCTTGAATAATAGTGGATTCCACTTAACCCCAACCGATTTATCAATGCCCATTCAGCTGGTGTTACATCCGCTCGGATTCGTGACAACAACGCTGGCACAATATCATTCATCCTTAACCTTGCTTCTGCCTGCATACATCAAAACGACACATAATTATTCAAAAGAACAAATCTCTACGGGTTTTTTCTCAAAACTGGAAACCCTTACAGTGACCGATAGCGGTTATGCATAACCGATACCGGTTTGCTAACCGATACCGGTTACTTCCAAACGATACCGGTCACTGTCAAAATATACCTACCCTGCTTAAAGCATACACCTACGATAATTATTTTGCCCGTTTACTCCTATTTATACCTAAAAACATACATGCCCACCCTGTTTACCTACCCCGTAGCACTCATACCATCCCCAACCCTTGCCTATCACCTTTTTCCTCCTCTTTACCCACTTACACTTCTTTCATCCTATTTACAACACATGCAAGCATCAAATTACAACCAAACAGTTTACCTCTCGGGATGTAGCAGCTTGGGGCGGAACATGTCTTCCCCCTCGTCCCTGCCTGCTGGATGCTTCTCCTCGTTCAGCCATGTTCACCACCCTCTTCAAATATAACTTGTCTTTCTGCCTTCTGAATCTCAGCCCACGCTCACTTCACCTGCTCTTTCTCCTTATCACTCAAATTCTTTCATGCAATTACCTGTAGCAATTGTCAAACAGTGTCGCATTCACATATTTAACGTGTTTCATGACTCTAAAAATAAGAATGCTAAAAATAAGAACTTAAGTTGCCAACCCAGCAGTTCTATTTTTAGGAAAATAATTCTTGCATAACCGATATCGGTTACATAACCGATATCGGTCATATAGCTACCGACATCGGTTACATAACCGATATCGGTCATGTGCCCCCTTGTTGCTTAAACCTAAGCCATTTCTTCATTTTTGCACATTTTTGTGGCGCCCGTCCCTTTTTCCTGCATGAACAACACCATTATCCATATTTTTCATTAAATCCACATCTCATTACAATTTCATCAACATCATCTATCTACATTACAAAAACACACAAGCCATCAACAAACGATATCAAAAACCATCAATCTAACACCATTTGAATCCAAATCAACAGCTACATACATTCAATTTCACAAAACCAGTGACAAAACATACAACATTTCATAATACAACATGTCAACTAAACTCATCATTTATATATACATACATACATCCCATCAACAAAAGACATCAACATCATTAATATATAACACCATGTAAATCAAACTCATCATACATTAAATATCACACACCATTTTCAAAACACTTAACACATTTTTACGCACAACATGTGGGTCAACTCATCATATCTATATATATACAAAGTTTCAAATATACAATGTGCCCTGCATCGGGGCCTCTGTGATCTCATAATACAACAAAGCCGGCACGCAGGCCGCAATAACTATCAATAATCTCGACTCGGCTCGCAGGCCGGTCTCTCATATCAAAAACATACTCGGCTCGCAGGCCGGTATCAACTATACAACCCATACTCGGCTCGCAGGCCGGTATATACAATAAATGAATGAATGAATAAATGAATACATAATATCTAGGCACGCAGGCCTCTATAAACATAGCCGGTTCGCAGACCGGTGCCCATATCCAATGAACCAATACAAAATATGCGCAGGACCCTCAGCTCTCTCCACCACCCTCGCCCGTCCTGTCACGCTCGCTGGTCCCGTGCGCCTCTCGCCTCCTGCTGTCACAGACCCACCGGCTGTGGCTGCACCTCCCTGAGATCTCTGGCTCTGAGAGGTCTCTGCTCTATGTGCCGCATATGGCTGATAATCAGCCCCGGTACCATCAAGAATATCCTGATAGTATCGGGCCTCCGCTCTAGCCTCCATATAACGATCACGAGCCACCGTAGGTGCTGGGGCTGGTCCCCTGACTCCTACTACCAAGTGCCCCTCGTGTGCTGTGCCGTGTGGTGCCGTGTGGTGCTGTGGGCCGTGGTGGTACTGTACTCGCGGCGGTTGTGCGGTGCTGGTGGTGGTGGTGCCGCGTGGTGCTCTCGTGGTCGACTATACGTATTCCGAGCTCGGCTAGCTGCCCCGTAAGACACCTATTTGTGCCTGTGCGGCAGCAAGCTGCCTCGTAATAATCTGTACTCGCCCTTCGAGCTGGTCCTCTCTCGCTTCTAACAGCCGCTAAGTCTGGCTGTGCGGGCTGTGCTATCCTCGCAGCTCTCTCTCCGGCCCACCAAACCAAAAATGCTCCTGTGCAGCCGGCATCATCTACGGTATCATCTGCCGGCCTCTCAGCAACCCAATCTGGGTCCACGGGCTGTGGTGCAGGCAGTGGAGCCTCTACATCATCCCTCCGGTACTGAGGGAAGCGAGGGGGCTCATCCTGTCGTAGCCCCATCTGCCTGCGTACCCTCTCCAGGGGTATCCTCTCATACTCTCCCGGCCTCCGTCCCGCTATCCAGAATGTATACTGGATCCACTGCAACTATCCTCGGGCTCCTCCGTGAGGGTGATGACCTCTATACGGTCTCCATACAACATCTAACGCTGTCAAGCCCTCTAACATATGTCTGTAATAAGTGACGTCCCGCCCTGCAAGCACTGCTCGTGGCTGGCCCACGACCCCCAACCACCTCTGAAAGCCGTATCTATAGATGACCTGTGGCCCTGGCTGCTGGGGCAGCCCTACTGGTCTAATGCATACGATATGCTCATACGCCCAACAGTGTAGTAAAAACGTCGAGCAAATCCCGAATCGCCTCATCCGGCGATAGCCCCACAGCTCTCGGTATAACTGCACCAGGTATACTGGTGCCCAAGCATAACATGTGTGCTCCTCCACCATCTCATGTAGCACACCCATAAGCGCCCGTGGAAAGCGGCCTCCCTCTGAGTCTGGGAGGGCGAAGCAGGTGATCCCGATCATCATCAGCACGGCAAGCCGTGTCTCATGGCGGTGGGCTCGGTACATATCCCCATACGCGATACTCACGCTGTGATATGTCAGTAGCGCAGCTGCATCCCCGAATACGTGTAGGATGCTGTCCATGGCTGTCTCAGCGTCAACCTGAAAGACTGCCTCTCCATCAATCGGTAATCGAAGGATGCGATACACATCCTCCAATGTGATGGTCATCTCTCCAGTCGGGAGATGGAACACATTGGTCGCCGGATCCCATCTCTCGATGAGGGCGACCATCAAACTATGATCCCTGTCAATCGCTCTGTATCGCTGGACTCCGCCGAGTCCCACCTCGCGCATGATACCCCACTGCGCTGCGGACACGTGTGGCCGCATCCGTCTCAACAGCGGGGGCATCCTGTCCCGCATCGTCAGCTGCTGACGTGCCTGCAAAACCAACTCACTACATTAGCCCTACTCTTTATCACAACATCTACTTATACCCTCTACACCCACCTATCTTACCCTAAAAACCTCTACGATATCCCCCTCCCTCTTCACACCCAAACAACGACCTAAACCATACCAAAACACTCAAACAATACCAAAACACCTCCACCACAACCCAAACCATATCAACATACCCAAACAATACCAAACCACCTAAACAAATCAACACACCCAACAAACCAAAACACCTAAACAAACCAAAACACTCCAACAATACCCAAATACCCCCACCACAACCTAAACCCAACCCAACAAAAATAAAAATACCTAAGGACCCAGTACTTGGTCACTTATGACCGACACCGGTCCTCTCTTCACCGCGGCGGCCGCTATATCGACCGACACGGTTCAACCACAACCCCCCGCCGAAACTTCGACGATGCCGGTCGCTTAGTGACCGGCATCGGTCACTGAAAAATTGCGGGCCGAACCCGCCCCCCCAAATCCATTTTTCCCTATTTATCCCTATTTACCCACCCAAACACCCTAAAAATCTACCCACCCTGCCGCCTTGCCCTATTTTACCCATCTATCCTCTTCATTTTTCAAATAACGTCAATTTATTCATTATTTTACCAAAACATGGATTCCTACCCAAACCCCCAAAAATAGCTTAATATACTCAAATCCACACAATGAGGGGTTTCGAACCTACCGGTACGACGACACGTCGTCGTGGTGGGATGGGTGGTGGTGGTCCAGCTGGTCCAGCCCCTCCTGCTCCTCCTGGCTGTGCCATAGCTCCACCTCTCCTCTGCTGGGTCCTCCACCAATCAACTGCTGCCTCCTACTCACTCGGGCCCACTAATCACTCACTCGTCCACTCAAATAGCGCCACCTCACCCAACAAATGCTCCAATCTCACTAATCCACCTCAGACAACCCAAATCGGTTTTCAAATTGCAAATGTGACAATGACAGGCCGTATTTTTCTTTTTATAGGTTTTTGACCTATAACCGATATCGGTTATATTGTGCCCTAAGGAACCGGTATCGGTCCCCTAACCGATATCGGTCATAGATAATCGACATCGGTTTTATCTCACCTCTACCCCAATTTCGGCCCTTATTTCCTAATAGCCCTTTTACCAACATCGCCTATATCCACCTTCGTTGACAACCCTTTGTTAACCTATTTGGCCCGACCCACGGCCGTCACCTACCATTTGGCCCGACCCAAGGCCGCAACCTACCATTTGGCCCGACCCAAGGCCGCAACCAACCTATTTGGCCCGACCCCGCAACCAACACATTTGGCCCGACCCAAGGCCGTAACCAACCATTTGCCCGACCCAAGGCCGCAACCAACCTATTTGGCCCGACCCACGGCCGCAACCAACCTATTTGGCCCGACCCAAACCAACCTATTTGGCCCGACCCACGGCCGCAACCAACCTATTTGGCCCGACCCAAGGCCGTAACCTACCATTTGGCCCGACCCACGGCCGCAACCAACCTCTTTGGCCCGACCCACGGCCGTAACCTACCATTTGGCCCGACCCACGGCCGCAACCAACCCATTTGGCCCGACCCAAGGCCGCACCTAACCATTTGGCCCGACCTAAGGCCGCACCAATTAAATACCATACCCACAATCAACGTTTTATTTTATCCATCCATCATGTACCTTTTTGTTCAATCGAGCTCACCTGTTCGTGTTTTAGCATGATTAGGGTCCTTGACTTGATCTGTCGACCAACTTTGCCTAGACTTAGACCGTGACATTTATCTCAACCAAACCAACCATTTGGTACTACCGAACATGCCTAAACGTTCTTGTACCTTACCCGTTATATACCCTGGAGCTACTTCCTATGCCTTGGATACCAGGATTATATCACCCTTGTTTGGATAAACTATCGACCTTTGCCTATGAATTGCTTGTTTGCTCTTCAAATCATATACCCCGTCGCACTATCGCATTTCAACGCGCTCGCTTCTTGGACCTACCCCACCCTCTTACCATTATCTCAACACCATTTACCCTTTATCAACCCTATCCCTGCTTTCACGCTACCTCAATCTGTGATAGATTTGAGGGGGATTACCTATACCCTTAACAGGGGTAACCACTTCTTATTATTGTTCGTGCAGCTTTACAAAACAAACTACACGACAATAAGGGGCTAATGTAGACACCAAATTTGTGTCTTACGACCCCTGTGCCCCGCATCTCATTTCGCAACCTAACCTCATCACCTAAACCTTACACAATTATTTATTAATTACCTTATAATTAATAAATCCACATCACCATACCTGCCACCTCATGTCGCCACCTCATCATGACCTAGTCTTAACCCTAAACTAACCTAATTAAGACCTATAACTTGGTCCAATTCCACACCTATGACTAATTACTCCTCATCCGCACCTAAAACCAACTTCATAATGACTTGACCAAGCCCGCTACCAATCCCTCGGAAGAAAAGGAGGGAAAGCTGGCTATTTTACCAAAAATAGCCCGCTTTGACCTGACCGATACCGGTTCCTACTCGACCGCCGTCGGTTGCGTAACCACCATCGGTTCCCCGTAAATGACCACTTCCAACCAAAAACAAGGATCGGATTTTTCATTTGATCGAGAGAAAGAGAAATCATCGAAAGGATCCGGATTTGCTTGACCGAATAGAGACAAGTGAAGAAACAGGAAGAGCTTGCAGAGAAGGACATCAAGCCCAAAATTGCAAACGGCACAACCAGAGCCCAGTAACACTCATCCGAGCATCAGAAGAGAGAGACTGCATCCAACTTGGGTCCTGTCTTCATCATCACAGTCCTGAAACCTGCACCTGCATCAGGGACGAGTAAGTAGTGTTTCATATGTTTCTAAGCACCATTTTCTTGAACCTGTTGCTTAATAGTAATCATAAGTTTATTCCTAGATCTACTACCAGCAACATACTGCACTTAACCTTCACCCATACATCCTGATATTGCCCAGAAGGCCATTTTACCACACTCTGAGTCTTCCCTATCCTCCCATCATTCCCCTCAGCCATCCCCCAATCCTAATAACCCCACAATCACCTTGCAACCAACCTCTATCCAAAAGCACTTAGATTGCTGACCCTACCGGTATCGTTTATCCCCTACCGGCAGTGGTTCTCTAACCGCGGTCGGTTACCCAGTGACCGGCGTCGGTCACTGTGACTTATACCCCAAAACCTTATTCTCACCTATTTGCCACCTAACAACCTCAGATCCAGTCTGGTTTATCCCTCTAACTCAACCTGGATGTATCAACGACCAGTAACCGAACAAACAACGTGACGCTTTATTATGGATACTCTAGTTTCTATTGCTTTGTAACGAGATACCTAAATCGTGATTTTGCAATAGCTTTCTTTGTTATCATTTGTGTTAATTCGTATTAAAAGGGGAACTGACCACCTTCGAAAGGAAGTTTTATATTTCCTGGGCCTAAGGCAGATCCCTCATTTATTGTCTAATTAAAATCTGGTGGTCTTGTATTCTTACTTGCAGGTAGTCCTTCCAAGACAAAAAGGAGTTCTTCGCAGTCGATCTGATCTTTCTCTACGGTACGCGCACACCATCTCAACATTCAACAGGTATTCCTCCTAGCCCTAACCCTTATCTATTTCTCAAAGGAATGATAGGATAGAAGCAAGTCAAAGGAAACAATGATGAGAGGAAAGACGATTCATCAGTCGATTCACACACAGCTGCTCATGCGGCGTGGTATTCGACCTTAGTGGATGAGAGAGAAACACCAGTTTTCTTCTTGATAATCCATGAGATAGGCCCATATACGAGATGAAAAATATACCACAAGTGGATTTCCTATCATCAACGGATCTGCGCATAGTCGAATCATTATATATCCTGTAAGAAGAACTAAGTGTTCTTCTAATACTCAGCACAAAGTCAACTTTGTACCTCGAACATATCTCAACACATGCTTTGCTACTATCCAATGACATTTCTTCGGCTCCTGCATAAATCCGGTGAGATAGCGCACTGCAAATCAAAGATCTGGTTTGGTATAAGTCAAGTAAATGAGACTCTCCATAAGCTTCTTGCGGTGAGTGCCATCTACCTGCGGTGAATCCTAGAATCTAGATAATTGCAAACCTTTTTCCATAGGTGTGGACATTGGTTTATAATTTGATATTCCATACTTTTCTAGGAGTGTCTTGGCATATTTCATCTGGGAGATGAAGATATGATTCTTCTTCTTCCATATCTCTAAGCCAAGATAGTAGTGAAGTAGCCCCAAATTGGTCATGTCAAAGTATTTATTCAGATCATTCTTTACATCATCCACAAGATTTTCATAACTTCCTGTGATCACAAGATCATCTACGTACAAAACTAGATTGACAATCTCTGTTCCTACCTTCTTGATATACAAATTTGTATCGAGGGGCAACACGGGAATCCATCTGCAATAGGTGATCATCAATTTTTATATACCATGTCGTAGGTACTTGTTTGAGTCCATAAAATGACTTTATCAAACAACATACCTTGTGTGGTTGATGCTCATCTAAAAACCCTTCGAGTTAGGCCATGTATACTTTTTCTTGTAGATCACCGTTTAGAAAAGCACTCTTGACATCCATATGCTGAAGTTTCCATCCATTTTTGTGTTGTCGGTGCCTGAGACAAATCGATGGTTTTGATCTTTGCAGTGGATGCAAAGGTCTCATCATAGTCAATTCCTTCTTGCTGAGCATAACCCTTTGCAACAAGTCATGCTTTGTGTTTGTCGATTGAACCATCTACCTTATATTTTGTTTTGAAAATCCATTTGCAGCCAATGGATTTCTTACCTAGAGGAAAATCGACAAGTTCCCACGTCTGATTTTGAATTAGGGAATCATATTTAGCATCCATAGCTTGTTTCCACTATGGTTGGTCTAATGCCTCACAAACAGTGTCAGGTTTGGTGCTCTCAACAACTGAACTCATGAGTGCAAAATTTACCTCATGTCTGACTTGACTTCGTGTTTTGACTCCCGTAGAAGTACCTGGAAGTGAGTTCAGGTGTGCATCCCTGATAGGATTCTGCACCCATTTTGGATGTTGGTGTTGTTCTGCTGATGTGAAGATGTGTTTTCCAGTGTGCCTACATCAACGAAAAGTCTCCACTCATCTCTTCTTCTTTCGAGAAGAATCATCTTGCCCATCATCCGGATGTGTGAGCAATCTATGTGACAAGGTCAAGTATTGGATCTCTAGTGTGGGGTAGGGAGTCAAAGGATGACTCATCACACACCACATCTCAACTCTCGTAGATCTTCTTCATCTCGGGATCCATGAGACGATATGCCTTTGAGGTAGTTTTATACCCCAAGAAAAGACATGGCAAAGTGTCTTTTGATCGATCTTCTTCCTTTTCTCATCTGGAATATGCATATATGAAGTACAACCAAAAACTATTAAATGATGAATAGAAGGTTTACGACCAGTCCATACCTCTTAGGTGTCTCTGTTCGCAAGATCTTCATGGATGCTGGTTGATTAAATACACTGTTTTCGGACTACTTATGCCCAAAACTGATCCTCCAACTTAGCGGTGGAGAGCATACAATGAGCCATCTCCATGACAGTCCTATTGTGTCACTCAAAAATCCCATTTTGTTGGGGAGTGTAGGGTGCATTCAGATGTTCTTTGAATGCCATGCTACTTCAGGTATGCTAAGAACTTCTTCGATACAAATTCCCCCCCTCGATCTAAGTGGAGGAGAAGGAGAGGCTTCCCAGACTACCTAGTGGCATGCTAGTAAAAGGTTTGGAAATTGGAAAATGCCTCACTCTTCTTCCGGAGAAAATATACCCACATTTTCCGTGAGTAATCATCAATGATGAGCTGGAAGTACTCAAAACCTTGGAAGCTAGCTGGTAGGGGTCCACACAGATCGATGTGTATGACCTGAAGATGCTCCGTAGAATGATAAGAGATCTATTTGAATGGACCTCTGTGTTGTTTGCCCGCAAGACATCCTAAGCAATTAGGTAAGGAATGGGAGAGTGGAGGAAGCCCTCTTACCATTTCATTAGCACTAAGTTGATGCAGAGCCCTAGTAGAAAGATGACCATATCAAAATTTCCATAGTGCAGTGGACTCCGTCGTTGAAGTAGAGAGAGAAATGTTAGATGAAGTGAGGCGCATCCGGTCTGTAAATAGACGGCCTTTCAGAAATGCTTGAGCAATTACTGAGTCTCCCTGGGAAATGATTCAGGACTTGACCCCTTTCTCAACAAAGAATTCAACCTGCATTTGATGATTAAGAAGTTGACTCAGAGACAAGAGATTTGAGGTCAAACCTGGAACATATAGTAACTTCGCGAGTGTACATCTTCGTGTCCCAAGAGGAATGATGACATCACGAATCCCGCCGTAATATACTCCTAATTTTCTGCAATGGTGATCCGATCTCTAGTGGGAAGGTCACTCGGGGTATGGAACAACTTCTTATTACCGGTCATGTGTTTTCGGGCACCCAAATCAATCAACTAGACACTTTCGATGGCTACGAAGTCTCTGCTGAGACTAGGGCAATGTCCAGATGAGTTGTGTCTAGAACCTCTTCATCAGAGGTGGCATCTTGCTAAGCAGTAATGTGACCCTTCTACCTCTGATTATGAGCACGCCATCAAGATTTCTTGGAATATCCTTGTGTCGGAAGTGCTTTCTTCGCAAATTTTCCATACTTATGACCGTTGTAATAACAGTTCATGATCGTGTGTGTATTCATGAAGAAAATGTGGCACCATCAATCTACTTTTTTGTTTTGTTACTTTTGAGGTGGCCGCTATGGTGGGCTCTTGAGAAGGTTCTTCTTGAGGATGCTACTTCGATTCGGGGGTGACTGCCCTTTCTGAGGCTTATGCTTTTGCCTCGTGATGAGAGCCTTGTCTTCAAAGGCTTCTTGAAAATTCTACATGGCTTCTTCCTACTGGAGATAATTCACCATTGTGGCAAAACTGACCTCCTATTGAGTGATAGTTAACGTGGTGATAAATGTCTAAAAACGGGAAGGAAGAGCTCACAAGGTGAGCGGGACTAGCAAATTTTTGTCCACCGATTCACCGAGAGCAGAAATTTTGGCGTGTAACTTGGCCACACGCCACACGATGGCTTCTAATTATTCACCATCATGCATACTCATCGTGTGAAGCTTTTTCTGAAGATGTAACTTCATCGTCAGATTCTTAGCTTCATAGATGGTACACAATGCGGTCCATGCCTGAGAGGAAGTCGTTGCTTCGAATGTAAGGTTGAACCTCATCAAAAAGGCTCAGGGTGATAAGCATTAGTGCTTTTACATCGAGCTTTTCATGCTTAGCCAACAGATCAACGTCTATGGGAGGGACATCTTTGCCAGAAATGATCCCCCAAAGATCTTCAAACTAAAGAATCATCCACATCTTGGTTTTCCATGTGGCAAAATTTGGCCCTTTCAAGAGTTGGGCATCGGATAGAAATATTTTTGGAGGAGACATTTTCAAAAACTCAAAATTATATTTTATTTATTTATTTTTCAAAAATGGCTACAATTCTTATTGAAGGAATCTATCCCAAAGATGGGCTCTATAGGCTTGTGCAGTGAGATGTGGGCATTCTACTTCATGTTCATCATCTGCATCATAGCCACGTTCAAGTTCTACATGAATCCTCGTACTTGACATTGAACATCGAACCAAAAATACTACAATAGTCCTCGACGCACAATCTCATCAAAGATAATATTCCTAGTGTTGTAGAGCTTGTTGACCAAGGAAAAGAATACTCCAGTCATGTCTTTGTTATCACTCAATGCCCAAATATTTGGTGCATTTCTCGCGGTGCTTTGTGCATCTGAAATTTATGACATATACGTGCCACGTGAGGTCACGACTGCTCTCCTTTGGCACTTTCTTCTCTGTTGGCACCTCTACCTTGCCACGTTGCTCAATTCGCTGTCACACTTGCACGACCAGATCTCCAAGGGGAGATTCAATGCATATGCAAGGCTGATATTTGAGAAATCAATGCTTCTTCAGGTCGCTGCTCTTTTCATTTGCTCCAACGTCAAACCAGCCAGCGCAGGTTTGGACAGATCTCAATACACACAGGAATCTAAGAAATAACCACAAATGGCCACGCTGGATAGGGAAATAGCCACATTTGATTTTTTCAGGTCACCTTTCAATGTTGAGGGTCACTTTTTTCTCCTCTATGCACGTTGAGATATGGTATAACAGTGCAAGGACAAAGAAAAAAGAATGCAATGTTTCTTTGTTTTGATCGTTGTAACTTCTAAGCTCTGGTCCAAAACGCCAAAACAATGAATGCTTCAAAAATTCCTTTTCTCATTCCTCACGTGCCAAGCTTCTAAGCGCTTGGTTTCCATGTAGGTGTCTTCAAAGAACCGCTTCTAATTAGAATAGGTATTTCTCCACGCATAAGACAGACACAACAAATCCTCCACGCACATGGAATCCTCACTGAATGCTTCCTCCTGCAGATTCTCCATGCACAGAAAATTCTCCGGCTCTGATACCAATGATGGCACAGGAATAGAGTTTATTCAATGCGTATAAAACAAAATAGCAAGCCCAAATATATATAGGCTGCGTGGGAGGAAAGAACAGTTATAACCACATAACTGTTTACAAACAATGTATTAATTACTAACTAATGCGCTAATATTCACATGTATTGAAAATCAAGTGAAAAGGTTTCTCACAAACCCTAAAAATTCATCTTTTTTCCAAAATTGGTTTTGGGGATATTCACGAGGATTTTCCACCTTCAATTTCTGTAGGTCTCTTAAAATTAACCATGTTAAATGGTGACCTTCCTTATGCACAATACCCTATTTTCTAATATAGCCAGAACCAACCCCACTATTCAATATATATATATATATATATATATATATATATATATATATATATATATATATATATATATATATCACCCCATATATGTGCCTTTGGTATATCACATAACCACTACATTTCTAATACAAAAATATATATTAAATAAAATACATACATACATAGATATATATACCCTTATTCTATTTTTCGTAGATTTGATGTCTCTGAGTTTGTGTTATATATATATTTATATATATATATATAACACAAAACTGTAGACATCAAATCTACGAAAAATAAAATAAGGGTAAAATGATACCCACAACTAGCAATGTTGTTGTTTTTCATATATATTTGTGTGTGTGTGTGTGTAGTGCCCACTCCCTTTGATATTGGTCTTGATCATTGTTCATTACATTACGGACATTATTATGGTTTTGATTTAGTATGATGTTAGATGTTGGACCATGGATTATTGTTGATCTTGGTTTAGTTATGATGCATGATGATTATTAGAGACATTTCATATGTGGATGATGATATACTATTTGACATGGATATATTATGAATGTTGTTCGGACATATGATTTTTGGATATTGTGAGTAGACCTAGAAAATGGACATTATATGATAATGATATAGTTGTTGATATAAATTGTAAGTGATATTGTTGATTGCCTTGATGTTGTTGATTCATATGTATAGATGATTTTTGATTATATTTATGTTTTTTGGATGTTATGATATGGCCATGAGGCTGAAGGAGGTATTTGTGTTTTGCAGGTTAAAATATCACAACAAACATCGGGGGATTAGAGACCAACCACATTGGAATTCTAGATGAATTCAACAAGGTCACCATGGCAACATGTTTTGTGTGTGTGTGTGTGTGTTGTTTTTGTTAGGGATTCCCATGGGGGATTACCTTTGAATGTGACCAAGGGGCTTTATGTATTTTATTAATGTGGTTCCTTTTATTATTGTTTGCATGTGTTTATTTTGTGATGCATTTACCCCTTTCATTATTCTTTTAACTGTGGAGAATTAATGTGAGTAATCATATTGTTAAAATAAATAAATCAATCAAATTTGGGATATAAGAAATTAATTATAGAAGTTGTTTGCTCTTGTATTAAATGTGGTAAGTGATGTGTAAGTATGTGTAAGAGTTGTGTAAGTCAAATTTTGGAGTATGAAACACTCCACCTCCTTGGAAATTCGAATTTGTCCTTGGAGGCTGATTTTGGAGGCTTGTGGGACAAGTAAAACTTGTCCCATACCTCTTAATTTTATTTACCAACCATACCTATGGTTGGAGGGTTGATTTTAGACCTTTTAATGCATTTTTATAAGTCAAGTTACATGTTTTAATTGCACTTTCTTCATGTTTTAAATTTTCAGTCCTTATGGGGTGTGGGCTTTTGGAGTGTTTAAGTTTATTGTCATATTATTCACCTACCTCTTTATTGTGCATTGGAGAATGAATTTGACTTTTGTTTTGGAGTTGAGAATGTGTGATGTGGCATCCTACATGGATCCACCTCATCCTCTTCTCTTTCCTCTTCTATAAAATTGGAACTTCTTGGTTGGTTTTGGGTTGTTGAAATTTTGGAATGCTTCATTGGGGTGAATTTTCCTTGGCTATTTGGTTCTCTTGTTCATTTTAGAGGAGATTGGAGAGCATTTCATACTTGGGCATTACTGATTTTGGAACTGTATTTTGACATTGAAAGCTTTTTGTATTGGAATAAAATCTACCATGGAGAGGTAGGAGCCTAGCTCTTCATATATGATTTTATTTCTTTTTATTTTTTTGTGAATGGTGAATGTTTTGTGTGTTTTTAGCTTGTTGGGTAGACTTCCTAGGAATGGTGTAGGAGAAGGCTATGGGGAATCGAGGGGGCATAAGGGAATGCCAGTGGCATTAGATTTATTGTGGAGGGAGTTTGGGATTGGGATCCACCATGGAAAAGAAATAGCTTGCATTTCTTACTTTGTGGGGGGGCATAAGGAAATTTTGGTGGGGCATAAGGAGGGATTGTGGGGGCATAAGGATATGTGAGATGATTTATATTGGTAGTTTGTTATAGGTGGATACCCATTTCCCATTGGGAGGCATAAGCAGCTTCCCCATAGTTCTTGCTCCTTTGGCTTGCATGGTGAAGCCTGAGTCTTGTGTGATGTCTTTCATGTGGTTGCAAAACTGTTGTTTTGTTTTGGATTGTGTTTTTAATTTGAAATGTGCATGTTGAAAGATTGCTTTGTGATGTGGAAGCCTGTTGTTGCCATGAGTTGAAATACATTTCTTATTGCATTGTGGTTGGGGCTTGGGGGCCAATGAAGTAGGGATTCTCCTTTTCATTGGATGTCTTGGTTGGGTGGAGAGTGTTACCTTTCCCCTACTCTTGTTGTGATCAAATTAGATGAATGAGAAGAAATTTATGTTGTTGTTCTAGAGCAGAGGAGAAAGATTGTTTGACAGTTCCATGTGAAATAAAATCTCATTGTAACCCTTCCCACTTTGAAGTGGATGAATTTGTAAATGTTTTGAAATGGAAAGATGTTGTATGGATTATGAAATTTGTAAAGTGAAATGAAAAAGAGATAGACTTTGTTTTGCTTTGAAAGAATGTGAAAGATATATATATACTCTATTCTATTCATTTGAAAGGAAGAAATTGAAATCTATTATTTGCATTCAAGAAATTGAGAGATGTAAAGTTGTATTTGAAATCAATAAAGGATTGCAATACCTTTCTTCATTTGCATTGTTGCATTGAAATTTGATCTTTAAATGTTATTGAAATCTCTAGTTGAAAGAAAGGAATACGTATGAAGGAACTGTATTACTTTGTTCTTTTGAAAATAAGACAAATTGGAAACCAGACTTTACATTTTAGCCATTAAATGGTTTGTTGAATCAACTAAATGGATTTGACTAGGATTAGAATGAATCTCCATACTTGGAAGGTGAAAAAAATGATAAATAAATCCTTTAGAAATTGATCTCTGTTTTGTATTTCATCTTGGAAAATAATTTATCTAAAATGAACAGTTTGAACCTATAAGAAAGAAATAACAATGAAACATTAAAATCTAACATGTTATGATATAAATGAACTCAATTGGACTAAAACACTTAGGGAAAAATCCTTCAAACATTGCAAAATCGGGTCAAAAACCTCTTACAGTCGTTTTGTTGTCAAGAGATGTAAAACTTTAATTTGCAACTCAATTAAACCAATTGGATCTTGAAAACTTCCTGAAATACATCCAAGAATAATTCTCCATGTATTTTTGGCATGTTGAGTGAAGGAGAAGATCAAATTGAATAGATCTAACAAGTTAAAATTTACCAGTTTTCTTTTAAAAATCCTGCAGTTGTTTTCTTAAAATTGACCCCTTAAAATTTATCAAAATCTAAAATTAATGATTCCAGTGCAAAGAGGGCTTCGAGAGATTTCCATAAAGTCCTCGTTTTCCCAAAACTGAGCTCTCTATCAAAATTTATGGCCTTCTGAAGTTTTCTTCACTTGGCGGAAAATTTTGGGAAAATTTTCCTTGGCGGGCCCACGGCCTGAATTTTCCCTTAAAATCCTTAGGAAATTTTTTTGGGAAAATTTTCCATATTTTCCCCGCCTTCCCACCATCTTGCGACCAATCAGGTGATGCCACGTGGCGTCACAAGGCATCGGCGGCAGAGCGGGTCCCTTTTTCCTTTTTACGTTTCAGAAAATT
>CM031242.1:945516793-945526793 GCA_018340775.1 Taxus wallichiana var. yunnanensis
ATATGTGTGTGTGTGTGTGTGTGTGTGTGTGTGTGTGTGTGTGTGTATATATATGTGTGTGTGTGTGTGTGTGTGTGTGTGTATATATATATGTGTGTGTGTGTGTGTGTGTGTGTGTGTGTGTGTGTGTGTGTGTGTGTGTGTGTGTGTGTGTGTGTGTGTATATGTATATATATGTATATGTATATATATATGTATATATATATATATATATATATATATATATATATATATATATATATATATATATATATATATATATATATATATGTATATATATTAAACATTCAAAACATTCAAAACTTTTCTATAAAATGATTTCTCTATAATTTGTAAATAAATAAACACAAATATTTAATATATTATTTTAAAACAAATTATGTGCTTGATTATAGTTCAACTAAGTTTTGTACTATTTCGTCATAGAATGATGAATATAAACCCTTTTATTCCAAATTAAGAGCTTCCTTTAAATTTTATAGCTACCATTCATATCTCACAACTAGGTGTTACATTTAATGCTTGTTTCAACATTTTTTGAATTTTAGATGTAAACCATAGTCATATTATTTTTTTGATAGTAACAAAAAAATAGGAAATTTTTGTCTTGAACATATCATATTGATAAAGTATAGATTTAAAATTCAATTGTTTTTTAATTATCATATAAATCTAAACTAAGAACATGGTCTCCTGGAGGGGGTTTCAACTCCCATTTTCTTACAAACCCAAAGGTCTCATTTTTCATTTTAAAGCCAACTACGAGGAAATAATAGAATCTCGACCTAAAATAAGAGTTCCATTTTTTTTTGCCCCCTAAACTTAAGAGGTGGCTGGAGAGAGGAGACTAGTAGTTTCCCCAACAATTTAAGTTGATTTTTTCCATGTGGAACATAATGTGCATTTCCGCCATTATTATTTGGTGGTTTTAGATGTAAATATAATTTTTATTTACCTGCAAATAACCATAAAAATCCAATAGGATTCCATAATATATCAAGTGGGTACTATTGAGGAAAGTATTGAAAAACAAGAAACCTTAAAAGCGTTAAAATGATTTTAAATTTTCTCAACAACACCCACCGAGATATGTATCGAGCCCCCTCCATGAACCACCGCCTAATAGTAATGACTTGAGACTCCAAGACTACAAAGGGGATATTGTCACAAAATGAGTCATTGAGGAGGCACACTACTGCGAAGAGGCGAAACATGGTAGAAAGACCGATCTGTCATTTTTTCAATGTTAATGTAAGCATTAAATAAAATAAATGAGCAACACAAATTTTTCAAAGTGTAGACCCGTAGAGTAGCAAGCACTAAAAGACTAAATTGTAAGAGTGAATCATTGAAATGAATTGACGACGGTCATTGATCACTCAAATTGTCAACCACTACCAATCTACCACAATGACAGAGTATCAATCCGCCAACTTACCAAAGTAGATTTATAGGCCCGTAGGGATTAAATTCATGTAATTTTATAATTTCAAATTCAATTCCCAAAAGAAACGATCCGAATAAAAGATGAATGCCTAGTGAGCCAATGGTCGTTAATGTTGAAAATCGAAGGTTATTCTACTCACATTCTACTACAAATGACTCTAGGCTCCAATAGGAACCACGCTAGGGATATTATGTTTTAATTAGTTAATTGAAAGTGTGGGGTCGTTTGTATTTGTAGGATGGCAAATTGCCTCAAAATGGTTCTCACATGCAAGACATGCTCTTCCAATAAATATGGCTAGTTACTTTTGTTGAAATTTGGTATTTTATATATTTTAATATCATGTTCCAATATCACAACACATAGCAGAATAATATTGAAGTTAAATTTTACCATATGAAATGTCATTATCCTAATAAGATATATCATCATATTTTAAGCAGTCAGTAACAATACATTATTGAAGCGAGAGATATTAGGGGCAATGTTGTTGAGGTTTTGACATATATTAAAAGAAAATTGTAATATGGGAGGATATAAAACTGAAGGTTGTGTATAGTAGGACAACTAAACGACTTGTGTGCCTTCTATCATACATGTCAACATTATAGATATGGAAAACATTGATTATTGTATTTATATGAAAATTGTAAAAGTCAAAAATAAGACGACATTGATATAAAACCATCACCAAAAAATTATTGAGAGATAAGGGTAACCGTCAAATTTAATTCCTGAATCGTCAAGTGAGAGGAGACTAGCATTTAATTGTGGATGTGACGTAATAATCTCGGCTGAATGAAAGCTCTAGTAAAAATCTATAATGGGCTTCCAAATTTCCACGCACGAGGAATCCAGGCGAGGTTTTAGTTTTCTAAGACGACGTCTACGTCAACGTTATGTGGGGCCTTTCTCAAGAAATGTATAGCAAATTATTTCAGTAAAACCTTCTGAGGTGTTCATACTTATCCTCTCCCACGAATAAAATGGAAGAAAACAATAAAATCGAAAAATTGGAGCCATAATTTTGAAGGGGGTTAGAATTTGAGAAGCAAATAAAAATAAAACAACGCGTTTCCCATACCGCCAGTTTTGAAAACTGTGGGCTTCTCTACGAGCTGTATTTACTCAACACCATCCTATATATACATCACCATGTTATTATTTTATGGGTATTTCAGCTACTCTATCGAGTTCGTCCACCATCGTTACTGTACTTCTAAAATTTGGGAAATGGAATTGAATACATTAGTCGTGGCAGTTTATTTGGAGGTGATTCTGATTAAAATGCATGTTTATTTGAAGTCTAATTTTTCTTTTTTATTTCGGATAACTTGACACCAGTTACTGATACCGCGATTAAATAGGGGTATCTGTGCTCAATTGTTTTCAAGCATTTTATTATTAATTGATATTTTATGAATGGAATAATAATTGTAGGAGGTAATGGAATCGAAAGTGTAAATTTTTTTATCATTTACTGTTCATCTCCTTCGAATCATTACAAGAAAACAAAATTTCCCATCCCTTCTAAAGATGGTGCAGGATATGTATCTATGAGAAACTGTCTGAAAATTTACACAAAAACAAATGCGACAAAACAAAAGTGTGTCCGAGTATAACGATCGAGACGTTAATATTCGATGTCGGCTTCCCAGTTCCCAGAACGAGTGGGGTTCACTTTGTTGTTCGTTATGTGAATTAATTCAATGTGGATTGACTGGCTTAGAATTAAGAGAATTATGCATACAACATTTTTATTTAAGTAAATAAATGCAGGGTTATCTTATTATTGATGAGTCGATGACTTCAACGTAGTTCATTATTAAAACCCACGTCGAAAAATATAAATAAAAACCAACTAATCGAACTATATTTGAGTTGGATTTAAATTACTAGCAATCGCACGCGAGCAGTGCGATGTGAACGCCGAAGGGATTGCGGCATGTGAATGATTTGGAAATGAGAACAAAGTACTTGTGGTGCAAATAAAATAAAGGCAATAAATAAATGATCTATTTAGTTAAATATTAAATAAGACCTGTAGAAGTAATGGAGAATACAAATGACACCCGCAAGCAATTAAGATGAGGGAAGACTTAAAAACTAGAAAAGAAAAGAGGAATGGTAGTATAAAAGGGCGTGGAAGGGAAATGCAAAGGGATTTATGAGCGGTAAAAGGTTTAGAGTATGTAGGCGTGATTCCTCGTTATTGGGAGATTGCAATGCCACGTGAATCGTACAATGGAACTGCGATAGGGGATGTTTAGACGAAAGCAAATTGTAGCGATAGAGACAATGGGAGAGGAAGAGGGGCATAGAGTAAGGTCTTTGAGGGTGGAGAATTGTAAGGGAAGGGAAAACGGGATGAGGGATGCAATGCGGAACTATACCTTCTAAGAGCCACTTGAGGTGATTGTAAGAAATAATTGAGGCACAGAATGTGTGATGTGAACACCAAAATGGATCTAGAGAAGAAGTGAAACTGAATGAAGAGAAACAATGGGAGGGGGAAAGGGTTGCAGGAAAAGATGTTTGAGGTTGGAGAAGTGTATGCGAAAGGAAAGAGGACTCAAGGAGGCAACATTAGAATATATTTTCTAAGAACTACAAGACATGTTTGTCATTTCAAATAAGGGGGAGGGAAGGTCATGCTTCGAAAGACACAAACAAAATAGTTGATGGAGATATGTCAAAAATGGGCCGCAATGACCAATTGTTGCAGAACTCAGTAGGACCCATTTTCAATTGTGAGGTCAATTAATTATAGGAAGTAGAAGCACGAACATGTGTTGGAAATTGACACCTTCCATGGAAGAATTGGTCATGTAAGGATGCAACATGGGAGAATGCAGTGTTCCTAAAGAGGTACCCAAGTCTA
This sequence comes from Taxus wallichiana var. yunnanensis, assembly GCA_018340775.1. Classification (NCBI taxonomy): domain Eukaryota; kingdom Viridiplantae; phylum Streptophyta; class Pinopsida; order Cupressales; family Taxaceae; genus Taxus; species Taxus wallichiana. The sequence continues at coordinate 945,521,122 of CM031242.1, forward strand.
GTAAACATTTAAATAAAGCATTGGTTGAAAGCGAAGGGTAAGACTACTATCTTAACTTATAACGTGCAGCTTACATAGTATATTTCCTTTCCATCAAACATTTAAATATGGTTACATATTATTAATATAGTCTTTCTATGCAGTAGTCATAGCCTAAGTAGTGTGTGTATATGAGGTAATGGATAGTACATGATTATTATATTGTGTATTCTTTTTTATAAGGGAATGGATGTCTTCCTTTGATTATTTTACCACGACAATATTTTGAAGGATTTGATCATTTCCAAGTATTTGAACAATGTTATTGTGAAGATAGAGGTTGAAATACACATAGAGGAGACATTTTATTTTCTTTATTTGTTAAAATGGAGGTTTAAATGCATATATAGGTCAAGGATTTTACGTTTTACTTACTTATTCAGAAATTATTGCAAGCCTGTGTTTATTTTTGGTTAAATTTATTCGTGGAAACCCCTTGTGCATAGGATTTGAAATCTTGACATTCTGTATTTGAAATCAATCATTTAATTATAAATTGATCAGTTCTTTATCTTTTTATGTCAGCAAGTCCACGCTGTGAATTACATTAGATTTTTTTTGTTTTGGAGTGAATCTTTTTAAGGGGTTGGTCGCCCTATTCGTTGCACTGGTTGGTGTCATAGTTGTATCCAAACTCAGATCTAAGAAACTAAAGTTGTCATCGTGTCCCCTAGCTGTGCCCGTTTTTAGCAAATGGCTCCAAGCTGGGACAATTTGAATCGCCGCAATCTCTACGACCTCGCTAAGAAATATGGCAAAATATGTCTGTTGAAGATGGGGTCGAGGAATCTGGTGGTGGTGTCGTCGCTAAATTTGGCCAAGCATGTGTTGCACACGAAGGGGGTGTAGATTGCATCTTGTACCCACAAAGTGGTGTTCGACATCTTCATCGGAAAAGGACAAGACATGGTGTTCACTGTGTACAGGGAGTATTGGAGGAAGATGTGGAGTATCATGAGGGTGTCATTTTTTACCTTTGATATTATCAATTCCACTTGAATGAATTTGTGGATGCAACGATACGGCCTGCATGACAAGTGTCAGAACCTAGCAGTTTCCCTCCCCTTTATATTATTTGGAGTACTACACCTTTGGCATAATTGCATATAATTTCATGCGATGGAGATGAATGCAAGGGAAATCTTTTTCTTGTTGCATTCCCAAGTCTTTATAAAACATTTTGCATGTTTTGAATCCAACTTCTCCAACCGTTGGTCCTCTACGACATTGAATAAGGATATCAAAACAAAAGCTCTATCCAATAGTGTTGCAAGTGAGGATTCCATTAAATATATTTGCCTCATCTATTCTTCTTACGCTAGAACTCGACACCTATTCTCGAGCGCAGAGGAGGCCTTACAAATTCCACCTATTGCTTCAAATGAAATACTGTTCGAAGAAGGATTAAAGGCATGCATGACATATCTATCAGCAATTCCATGGACTCCTATTCAAACCATCAAAACCGAAGCTCTTCTATCGCATCTATACCTGATGATTTAGCTGTCAAGCCTACAAGGGACAAATACGACTCTTTTGACCAAGATATAAAATGCAAAGTTGTTAAGCATCTGACGCAAAAAAAGAAAGGGATGACCCCATATATATGAGCACCGTGGATAATATACGAAACAGGACCGACCGATATGCGATTTCAAGAATGAGGAGAGACAATGATACATCTCTGTGCACTGGTAGGGATTGTGGGGGTGCAAGGAAATGCAAGAAAGCAAAAAGGGGATGCCTGGAAGTGCCAAAAAATCTTAAAACGTCAACGGTATGCACTTTCCTTCCATTCTTCCTTTGACACAAGAATTCTGTCAGATTCATCTGAGTGGCATTTTTTTGTATGCGTGGCATTGGCGGTTTTTGGCCCGATGTGGGTTGAGGCCGAGGGTCCGAACGATGCTGATATACCCGTAAGTTCTGATTATCGCTTATAGATGATTATCGCGCCCAAGTAAATCTCACAAATCAGCGGTTGATGTGCAACCGTACATGACGTTGAAATACGCCAAACTATGGGACGTGGATCTGTCTGTGCATGTCAGAAGCCCGAGGGCTTTCCCACTGTAAGAAACAGGACCGACCGATATGTGATTTCAAGAATGAGGAGAGACAATGATACATCTCTGTGCACTGGTAGGGATTGTGGGGGTGCAAGGAAATGCAAGAAAGCAAAAAGGGGATGCCTGGAAGTGCCAAAAAATCTTAAAACGTCAACGGTATGCACTTTCCTTCCATTCTTCCTTTGACACAAGAATTCTGTCAGATTCATCTGAGCGGCATTTTTTTGTATGCGTGGCATTCAGTTTTTGCGTCTGATGTGGGTTGAGGCTGAGGGGTCTGAACGATGCTGATATACCCGTAAGTTCTGATTATCGCTTATAGATGATTATCGCGCCCAAGTAAATCTCACAAATCAGCGGTTGATGTGCAACCGTACATGACGTTGAAATACGCCAAACTATGGGATGTGGGTCTGTCTGTGCATGTCAGAAGCCCGAGGGCTTTCCCACTGTAAGAAACGCCTTCGGCGTAAAAAGCAACACAGAACACACATGCCAAAAATATTGTAGTCGTCATAATTTCCGTTTCCGTTTTAGTCGTTAGATTTCAACGTATTATAATCTCTACCTTACACGAAAGAAATTGTGTCACAGAGGACAAGGCTCGTTTCAATTGTAAATGCCTCCGGCGTAGTAAAAAGTTTCAAATTAGTTTTATAAAGGTCGTCTTCGCCATTATAGTTGCCATATGCTTACATACAATTATTGAAATACATGGAAAACAATTAACGGAGACAAATCTGGCACGTGCCTATTATATATTCTTACACTTTGCAATGGTTAATACAACAAACACCTTACTCTTGTTTGCGTGACCTGAAAAACAAACAATTAGCGGGCTCGGAAAAAATAATTCAAAGAATTTTGCTTTATTTATTTCAGTAACATTAATCTCTGTTGATTTTACACAGATTTTAGCGAATCGTTCTCTCTTTCATCCCCTAAAACAGCCCCTTGGGAAATCCGCATTAGAACCGACGGTCACATGGTGAAAGGTTTTCTCGGTTCAAATCTCTCGGCTCTGGCCTCCTTTTTGACCTCCAAGCCTTTGAGGGGCGGAATACAGCGTCGCTTCCAAATATTAATTTCAGATTCCTCTTTTGGAACTGCCTCCAACATATAAGACTCAGATTTAGCATCGGTTGGACCTTCCTCCACATAAACGCTGCCAAATTTAGCGTCGTAAGAATCCGAAGTGTAGCGTTTGATTTGTTCCACAGAAGGATACCTTATTTTACCAGCCTCGCCCTTTCAAATCAGCGGTTGATGTGCAACCGTACATGACGTTGAAGTACGCCAAACTATGGGATGTGGATCTGTCTGTGCATGTCATAAGCCCGAGGGCTTTCCCACTGTAAGAAACGCCTTCGGCGTAAATATGCAACATCGAGTCACATTTGTTTTTATAAATGGAAAGTCAATTAGGAACATATGATAATTGAAATTCTTAATTTAGTTCTTCGGATAAATATGGTTTATAGTGATATAATTTTTGTCACACGGTTTGAGAGGGGTAAAAATAGATATTGCAAAACAAATTCAAACGAGGTAAAGTAATACACCAAAAAGTTGAGGAAAAACATAAATGCCAACTAAAACCGTACAATTCTATATGTGCAAAGGACAAAATGGTACTAGTATAGATAAGGCAAGCATCAAATAACATAATTTATTTGATTATCATATTTATCTACTTTTGGGCTCTAGTAAACCCCTTGCTTATTTCTCAAGAACTCGTTATGAGTGGTTGATGAATTGTTCTTCTTCCTTGAAACCCTAATATGCATGCAACAACTCTCAAAACCGCAAAAATTTGAGGGATTTTGTTGGGGCTTATTTTATTCTTCCATTGTTATCATGCCCCATGGATTTTGAATGGTTTGAAAAACAACACAACAAGCATATTGCAATTCAATGGATAGTCTAATGTAATGCAAGTGTCTCAATCCTTATTTTTCCAATGCTCTAATCAATGAATCAAGTAAATAGTCGATTTTATGCTCTAAATTCTTGAAATCTTATTTCGACATGGAATGTTCTTGAAATAATTTTATGAATTTCTTACAATTCGACATGTGTCCTAAATCCACCCATATAGTTATGTACATACATATCTCTTGAACTCTAATTAGGACCATATTGGTGTGGAAAACACACAATGAGAAAGAAAATATGACAAAAATAGAACAAAAAAACTCAAGGGACTTGAAATAAGTTTCAAAATTAGGGCCGATAGAAAAGGTGACCAAAATCATAACGATATCATTTTCTCACACAGAATTATACCATAAACAATTATGGTAAAAATCCATATAAAGAAAAGGAGGGGAGAAAGAGAAAAGCGAGGAAAGAGAAACATGATTAATAGAGAGGAAATAAGGAAAAAGAAAAATACAACATTTAAACTGTTTAAATTGAAGGTCACATTTAAATTGCAAAAAAAAAAATTGAAATCCAAATTTCATCCTTAAAGTAAGATATTTTTGAAATCCAAATTTCATCCTTAAAGTCATAGTTACATTCAAATATGTGAATTTAGTCCATCACTATGTCCATATGTACATTACACTATGTTTATTTGATGATGCTCAAAAGGCACCCTAGCGATGACGCATAATGTCACCTTAAGGACAAGCCCTAACATCACATGGGTACCATTAGGGTCCTTCAATGAGGTGATGTTATGTTTTTGTTGGGGTGATTTTAAGCTTCCATCCCTAAAGGAATATTAGAATCATCCCTAAGGTGACTTTAAACTAATCTTCAAAGGTAACTATCAATCCATCAAGTAATAACGATCTATATCCTAGGATGTCCATGGGAAAGTATTCTATATGTGAATCTAAATGGGCCGTCGTGTTAAATATTTTACACCTAAAGGAATTAATGAGTGTGAATTTGACCTAATTCATATTACACAAATTAAGCTAAGTATAATAACATGATCCTAAATTAGGTTAATTGTGATCAATCTAGAGAGATGTAATGTAGATTTATAATGTTAGATGATGTATGATAGAAGCACCCAAATTGATTCTACTTAATGCATGATTGCACATTAGATATAACAACAAAAATCCAGCTTAGAAGAGTATTGTCACATGATCCAAGGGATTTCACTACCTAAAATTATGTCCGACTAGTACCGATGGATAATGATACTACCCATTAATTATATGGCTAGGGATATTGATTGTTTTCTAGAACTTTATATACAACTCAAAGTTATTCAATGTCTACATGTTATTGCAACTAAGAATAAGAATAAGAATAAGAATAAGAATAAGAATAAGATGGTATGATATCCTGTAATGCCCACAATTTGCACACAAAAACAAAAAAAAATACCAGGATAATTTTTTTGACTTACATTGTTACTACACAAGGCCACAATGGCTCCAAGTAAAGAAAACTTAAGGATGCATATGACACTTACAAGTCATCTACTCACATAGACACAAGACAACACCATAGACATGTCGATGACACACTTTTCCCAATGAATGAATACTAGAAAAGACCCATACACAAGAAAAGGACTTATTGGAAAACCCACAACACATT